>JAUTBS010100275.1:0-12876 GCA_032361285.1 Aequorea victoria | reverse complement strand
AACTATCCCTTGGACTTGATTCACATCTCAAATACCCAAACTCACGTTCCCACAAAATATAATTTCTTTTCTTTTTCTTTAAATTTCTTTTGCCATGAGTTTTGCAGAAGAGTATAACATACCATTTTATTTATAAGTATTTAAATATATTCAAACAGTTGTATAATAGTTTTTACAGAAATAACATAAATGGTAATTTTAAAAGCATTTAAGAGAGAACAGTTCTAAAAATAGTTTTCTGGGAAATTACGGGAATTCATTTGAAAGATAAATAGCAAGAATCCACTCACCTTATGTCCAAGCTAAGCTCTAAAGGAATGCAAGGCAATCTACACGTCACCCTGATTTATTCAATGCAATAATCATAATTAATATACGAAGGTAATAATTGATTTATTTAACCAAACGGATCATTCCCATTAATAATTCCAATGTTTGTTTTTAGTGTTAAATTAATCTTTAATTACTTTAATTTATCATTTTAAACGGATTGATGTTTTTCTTAGATTATTATGTTAATAAATAATTTACTATATAGATAATTTATTATTATTTTATTAATGACATAATAATTTCATTATAATTACTATATGTAAATAATTGCCTTATTAAAATTAAATAATTAATATTATATTACTTTCTTCGTAATATATAAATAATTATTAAAATTTTAATATTTTAATAATATTTATAACATATGAAACAGTTAAATAATAACTCTAAGGCATCATCGACTGCAAACTCATCAGATTTGATAAACGAATGTGACCAAATAAAACTATCATTTAAGATATCTTAATATTGTTCCACAAACTTTTCGTTCGAGATTCACCGATAATCAACTTAAATTCGAAATTCTTAACCAACCGTCACATATCATCTAAATTAAATTAAATTTAATTTAATTAAAATTTAATTTAATTAATTTAATTACTTTGTATCTTAAATGGTAGATCCATTAATATGATTACAAAATAAAACATAATTATAAAATTTAATCTGTGAATGTGTGACAGATAATCGAAACTCACCCAAAAAGTCAACGCCGATGAAAACCCAATCGGATGGACGATTGATGAAGACGACAACTGTCTACGCCGATGCCGAGATGGCGGTGGTGATGGCCAGTGAGCACAAAGCTCAAATCGAAGCTCGCGTGACCAATCGGAGTTCCGAACAGTAAGTCAACACTGTGACGCCGGAGCTAGGTGATCAATGATAACCGATCGGCGATGAGTGGATCGACGTCGGTGAGCTTAGAGGAGGCCGGAGCAGAGCTCCCTCTCCCTCTCTCTCGATCTTCTCCCTCCCGGAGGTCCTTTCTTTCGTCGACGGCCAGTGGTGGTTGATAACGCCGCGGTGACCACCGCTGTGATGGCCGTCGGTGGAAGGTGACAGAGTTAGGTGGATCAGCGCCGCCGAGGATGGTGAAGACGATCGGCGCCGGCGACAGAGGAATCTCGACGATCGGCTACCGATCGGCTACGATCGACAATGGAGAGAACGATCGGGGAAGACAATCGGAACTGGATCTCAGCGATCAACATCGGGAAGGGGGCAGCGGTCGACGCCGGCGATGGTGGTTGTTAGCGGCGGCGTGGTCGGCGCTGGTGGTACCGACGGAGCTCTCTCTCTCTCCCTCTCTCGGCCTGAGCCGGTGGTGGTCGTCGACGTCTGGACTTGGCCGACCGGTCGGGGAGGTCGGCGCTGGTGGCGTCGCCGGTGGCCGTCGACGACGTTGGCCGGTCGGTGGAGGAAACGTCGCCGGTGAGGAAGGCGTGCGCTGGTGAAGCAAACGGCTAAAGTTTGTTTTTGGGAAAAAAAACAAAGGACTTAAGATGAGGATGAACCTGGTCCATATTGTGGACCAGGGGTGTAACAAGAGTGTGTAAACTTTGAAAGCCTCGTTTGGTTTTTATAATTCATTTGAGATTCGTTTTTTCAAAAATAAATTTTTAAATAAAAAGAATCAGATTCTTTTTATTAAACAGTTAATTTATTTATTTATTTATTATTTTATTTTATTTTTTATTTAAAAGTTGTCTAGATTCCTTAATAATGAAAGAAATTTTGTTTTTAAAAATTAATTAAGGATTTTGTAAACTATAAAATTATTTTCATAATATTTATTTTTACTTTTTATTTAATTAATTTAATCTTTAATTAATAAATTTATTTTAAAAATTTTAATTTTTATCGAGTTTTACAACAAACATGTACAATGCTTAATAGCAATGCATAAGTACTAACTAGCACACACACACCTACACGTCATCTAGTGCCCAAGTAGTCGTTTAACCTCACGATCAAGAGTTCCGACGGTACCATTTCCTCATTACAATGCTTCTATTTTAGAGTGGCGTGCAAGAGTGTCACTCATATATAACACTAGTGGTAAGTGTAACTTGTCCACCACTGAACTTCCACCCTCGTAGAGGCAATGCTATTAAGGCTATACAACATCCACATAAGAGTAAACATTTAAGGCTATCATAAATCCACCCACGCACGGGGTAAAGCCTTTAATGGCTATCAGCCACACCACACACGGGGTCCTCTGTGATGGTTACTGGTTATAACTTGGCACTGTCCGACAAAACAATCCATATAAAGAAAATAGATCCACACAGACACACAAGTAACTCATGCTCACACTCTTTGTATAGAGAAACATAATTTTTCAATCACACAAGCAACAAATGTTCACACCCTTTGCATGAAAAGAGAAACATAATTTAGATATACGGGTCACCCATTCTCATAACATACTTTTCACTAAAGAACTCCTTTGGACATTATGATAAATGCATAACACCAAGAATACAACAAAACATGCTCATCAATGTATGTAAAACATTTATAACATGTTAATCATTATGAATAGGCTAGCTACTCTCACCTGATATCTGCATCTCAAGAATCACCTTATTAACCTGGAGACGTCGCTCCACAATTCACGACCACCATCCAGGACCTAGGTCACATCACAACTCATGAATGAGTATCAACTCATAACTCATATGCATCATAAGGTCCTATTTCTTAGACTCCATGATCATCTTATGACCCACCGTTCCACTTGGAACATCACAACTTTGTTTATTAAATGTTTTCCCATCTTACCACACTAGGTAAATCCATTTCCTCATATTAAACCTTTATAATTAATTCTATTAAGGTTTCATGGGTTAGACATGACTTTTATCTACAATTTTTATAAAGAAACCCAAGGCCAAAA
This sequence comes from Aequorea victoria, assembly GCA_032361285.1. Lineage (NCBI taxonomy): Eukaryota > Metazoa > Cnidaria > Hydrozoa > Leptothecata > Aequoreidae > Aequorea > Aequorea victoria. The sequence goes on along the minus strand of JAUTBS010100275.1, from coordinate 9,638 downwards.
GCATCCACAAAGGCCCCAAACCACTGCTGGAACAGAGACATTTTTCCTCATTGGAGTCAACTTAGGCCTTCAATAAGTCGACTCACACGACTTGGGTCGACACACACGTGAGTTAGGTCGACTCACGTGCGTAGGAACAAGGCTAGGGTCAAGATAAGGGTCGACAGTCTCAACTCACACGTGCACTGGGCGCCCCTTGGGTCGACACACAAGGTGTTTGGGTCGACCCAACCACAGGGTTCAGGCTTGAGTCGACACCATGACCCCTTGGGTTAACTCAAACGTTCGCCTGATAAACAACAGAGGCTAAACTCCTTTAAGTCGACACCCCCAACTCCAAGGGTCAACTCACACATCCGTATGTCAAAACAACCGAGATCTATCAGCTCATGAGTCGACACATCAACACTCGGGTCGACTCAACCCCCAACCTGATAAAACAACAGAGTCTGGAAAAGCCCTGAGTCCACACCCATCCTCCAAGGGTCGACTCACACTCTGGAAAATAGGCATGCTCTGTTTTTGCTACAGGTCTAATCTAAGGCCTCGTTTGGGTGAAAAACTCAGCTTTTGAGCCATCACCCACGACTCTAACCACACTTTCATCTTCTTCCACCTTTCCCTTCCACAGCCATAACATTCCACACCAAGAATCCCTCTCAACGGTTTTCCCGTCGAGATTTGAAAAGAAGATCTAGATTTCTCCTAACAAAGTACCCAACTGTGGATACACATGGAGATCTACAAGTACAAGGACTAGGGCTAGGAAAAAGGCCAAAGACTAAAGGATCTAGGCTCCAAACTTCGATTACAGGAGGTATTTCATGATGAATACTTACGAGAGCTTAGAATACGATTTCTTACCTCAAAAATCTCAAGAACAGCTTTAATGGCGATTCACGCCTCCTCTCTTCTCCTCTTTCCTTCGTCTCTTCTGCAAATGGAGTGAAGACACTCCACTCCTCCAGCTCCAACACTTTCTAGCTCCCACAAAACCTTCGCTCTCAGTCTCTCGTGATTTCCCCTATTTTCTTTTTTCTCAAACGCTCCCTTCTCTCCCAACTCCACAACATACCATACCCCCGTAAAAGGATTCAGAGAATCCTGACATCCTTTACCATCAGCCCCCAAATCTCTAAATGTGTCAGGAGATCAAATCTCCCTCCAACAATTACACAATGCTCCCCATTCTTCATGCTATTTACGTATAGCCACTCTTATTTCTTTTAACTTATTAGTTTGGCCCCTCTTTATTTTTGTATTATAAATTTCATCATTAATTTACACCACATCCCAAACAAGAACTCTCTTGGGTCTTAAACCGAGTTAATTATATTTTATTATTTTCTTGAAAAAATACGGGATGTTACAGTTATCATGCATACAAGAAGAAACTATTGAGGCTCTGAACAAGAAAAATAGAGTAGCACCCAAATTCACATTCAGTTCTATGCCACAGAAGGCTATTGACACCAGTAACAAGAACAGTGAAGCTGGAGCAATAGTTAAGAGAATGACACAGAAGGACTTTGATGACAAGAGATCAAAGGGACTATGTTTTGCTTGTGATGAGAAATATTATAAAGGGCATGTTTGCACAAAGAAACAACTATTCATGTTGGAAGCCGATGGGGAAGAGGAATTTTTTGAAGAAACACAATAGGATTTACCTACTGAGACGGTCCAAGAAGAGTTTCAAATTTTAGTTCATGCCCTATCAGGAGTCCAGTCCTATAGGACAATGCGGATCCGAGGACAAGACAAGAAGCATGCTGTTGAAATCTTAATTGACCCTAGTAGTACCCACAACTTCTTAGACCCCATGTGTGCTAATAAGACATGCACTACCATTCAACCTACAAGTTTTCTGTCAGTAATTGTAGCAGATGGTACTAAACTCACTAGTAAAGCCATGGTGAACGATTTTTAGTGGACCATGCATGGCACTATTTTTTCTATCGAGATGAGGCTACTTCCATTTGGTGGTTGCTGTCAAGCCCCGCCCCGACCACTGGGCACAAAATCTGAGGATGGGTCATCAACCCATCGCACTTAACAACATATACAATATTTTGAGCATAATTCTTTTTCCAACATAACATCAGGACTTCATCTTTGGGCCCATCATAACATCCAAAGATATATATAAGAGACTCATAGCCTCATCATAATCCTTTCATTAATTACATTCCAGAATGAGATAAACAAAAAGTATTTCCAAGACTCAGCTTTCCTACTACCTTTTCTAAAGCCTAAGACCACAGTGGACAGTACCAGACATTGCCTTGACTTCAAAACTTGCTAAAAACATCAATTTGTATAGGGGTGAGCTATAATCCACGTGCTCACCAATCATAAGCAACAATATTATAAATGGCACAATGGAAGAAAACAGTTCATTACTTTAAGACATGATAATATTTCACAATTATTTACTTTTATCATAAAACGTTCCAAGTTGTCAACTCTTCACAAATCACCTCATAAAAGAGGGTTTTCCAAGTAATAATTTATTTTCGATCTTTCTTTACTTTCCATCTTTATTTCGTTATTTCTCTTAGGAAAACACTGTTCATCATCTTTTCGTTCATTATCTTTCAAAAGACAATCTTTCATTTTGTCATCATTCACCTCTTAGTAGAGAAATTCTCATAACCATAATATCATCACCTCTCAGTGAAGGATTTTTCATATCATAACATCATCACCTCTTAGTGGAAGGTTTTCCATATCATTTCCGTTCATTCACTTAGTAGTGATTATTACGTCTTTTTATTTTACACATCCACTTAGTAGTGATAACATAATCATCCCTTTATTATTCATATTATCTCATAAAAGCCTTTGGTTGTATTAACCTCCCAACCAGGAGTTGTTACAGTACTGTTACCATGAATGTCCTGCCTACTCAGTGGACAGGGCTAAGGATCATTCATCGGGCCACCTCAACAATGCTCAGTGGTAGAGTTATCAAATATTTATATAATAACATGGAGTATACCCACGAACAATTTATTCGATATACCCATCATATGGTGTATGCCCACAAACTATTATTCGACATACCCCTCACATGGTATATGCCCACAAACCATTGTCCGACATACCCTTCACATGACGTATGCCCACGAACAATTGTTTGACATATTCATCAAGGCTAAATATGATACAAATATTGTATCCATTAATCATTTATCTAAGTTTTATTTAAGTTCTTCATTATAGGTTCATATGTCATCTCATAAAACTTTCATCACTTTTATAAGTTCTTTTTGCATCAATTAACTCATCTTTCAAAGTAATCCATGTCATCATAATTCTCATGTTCTACTATGTTCCTCATTCTTTCATAAAACATTTAGTCAAAGTTTCAAAATAGATTCACAAATGTCATTCCTTTCGTAAGCAAGATCACCGTTTATTTCCATAAAATATTTAACTCTCATTTCAAAACACAAGTTCGTAAGTATAGGTTTCATTCACAAGTTAAACAACCATTCATCAAAGTATAAATAATTTAACCATTCACGCATCCATAATATTAAGCTAATGATAAAGAAAACCCACCTCGGAATGAGTGCTCCTCCGCGAGCCACGCCCTCTGATTCACTTCGGAACTCCGGTTCCTAACACATAAATCGGATCGAAACTTACTTCTCGAACTAAAGCGAGACATGAATGCTTGTGTGGGTATGCAAGTGGGGTATTTTAATTCTTATTTATATCATTTTTTATCATTTCTAGTACCCTCATAACCCCCAATGTCTCTCACTTAGGCTTAGGTACTTAGGTTAGGTTCAAAGCGTCCTTAACTTCTTTTCTCTGCTTTTCTCAGAATCTGTCACAAAGGTATAAAATACTTTAAAACTAACAAACCACACTTTGAAATTGTGAAAATTTACAGAGACCTATATGAAGGTGTTATCTACATGTTTTATGAAGGAACCTAAAGACGGTTGTACACGGAAAGGGGTCCCACAAATATCACAACAGAATTTGTCGAAATAAGAGTCTATTTGGTAGAATCGACATTACTCAAAATTTACTCAATTAAATACACTTTTGTAAAAAGGGGGTGAAGCTAGACTCATATATCTTTCTCTGGATATGTGGATCATCTCAAGGGAATTTGTTTAGAGCAAGATACAAGGGTTCAAAGTGGCCTCTGTTTCTATCTCACTGTCACAGAAAATTCAAAAATAGCAAAGGGGTTCAAAAACACATTTTTGGGTCCAACCAAAGATCACACACTATCAAGACATCCCGAATAACCTCTTTTAAAAACAGATTTTTATTTAGAGTTCATTTGGTTCCCACGAAAATTTGGGGATTGGCCTAAAAATTATTTTGTTTTGGTCCTTTCTTCACAAACACAAACATCCCTCAATCATTCCCATTTCAACCCATCCAAGGCATGTCCAAACACGTCTCAACATCATAATACATTCATTATAATGTTCTTAATTATTTTCTAGAGTTTTTATTCTTCATATTTGATTCTTTTAAAACTTTCCTAGAACAATATTTTAACAACACTTTCTTGATTCTAGGTCCTATCTTCATTTTTGTCCATTTTTTTCCATCTTTCTTTTATCTTAGAGATGATCAAAGTTGAGATGATGATATTAGGAGATGAAGATCTTTAAGATCACTTTCTTGGTAGTCTTCTTTGCTCCAAGAACTAAGACTTAGCTTTAGGTTTCTTTTTCCTCCTTTCCTTCAAGAACTAAGACTTAGCTTTAGGTTTCTTTTTCCTCCTTTCCTTATTCTTCTTCTTCCTTCTTCTTTCTTCCTCCTTCTTCTTTCTTCTTCTTCTTCCTTTTCTTCTTCTTCTTCTATGATACTTGGACGAAATTTAGAGAGAGGAAGAGGTTGAAGAAAATAATTTAAAGTGTGCGAAAAGATCTCCTATTTATAGGCAAAGATTAGGGGTGAAAAGACTAAACTACCCTTCATTTTGTTTTCATCCAACTTTCCATTGAATTCTTGTTCTTCCAATTCAATTCAATTTCAACCAAAACTTGGGCTCCAAAATTGCTAATGCCTTGTTTGGATTCAATAATCAATTTTCCTTAGGCCATAAGACCTTGTTTGATTTATTGGGAAACATGTTCCCTAAATTTAAGGGTACTTTTGAAGACTTTCTTTTTCTTTTTTTCTTTTTTCTTTTTTCTTTTTATTTCATTTATGTCACATCACTTTCCCTCTCCTCTCATCATTCTCCCATGTGTTTAAACTATTCATTGAAGACTATAGAAGGCTTGATGATGTAGAAAAAATCATATTTTTAAGAAACCATCACTTCAAGTTTTCCACATTTTCTTTCTTTTCTTTTTTTTTTTCCCTAAAAAATTGTCACATCAATCTTCACTCCTAAGGAATTTCGGCCAATCCCCTTCTAGAAGCTTTGTTTTATTGTTTTTATTAATTATTTTACAAATTCATGAGATGCAAATTCACTTTGGGCCCTAATTTCACTTCATTGGCTTAAATTCTAAGTTTGGGCCTTTTATGAAATTTCTTCAAAACTACCTCAAGGAGTGGGCTCTAATTTAATTATTTGGGCCATAACATTTAATTTGGATCCATTGATTTAATTCATGAGTCCATGGGCTTAAACTTTCATGTTGAACTCTAGCCCAAAATCCTATGTTTGGGTTGTGATCCAAGAACACTAACATTGTTCTGCAAACTTAACCTTAAAACTTCTTAAGTTTTAATTCATAACCCTGACCAATTAATTTTTTTAGAGTTTAGAAAGCTTAAATTCGATGTTTAGTGCTTAATGACCGTGTCGTGAAAAGTGAGGCATCACACCCATCATGCATAAGGGTGCCTAATGTTACATCGCTCTATCATTAAATTAAGTCCAACACTATTCAGATGCTTCTATTTTTTATAGACTTGATGACGAGGATTCGTACAAACATCTGGATGAATTCTTAGAAGTTTTCTCAACTGTAAAAATTCAAAACTTCTCAGATGAGGCCCTAAAACTGCGGTTATTTCCTTTCCACCCTCAATGATAAAGCTAAATATTGGCTAAATTCGTTGTAGGGAATTGTGATTACCACTTGGGCACAACTCCATCATGAATTTTTAAAGAAATTTTTTTTCATAGGAAAAGAAAATCTAATCAGGCGAGCCATCACTTCTTTTGCATAGATTGATGGTGAGAAATTCTTTGAGACCTGGGAAAGATTGAAAGATCTCATTAGAAAATATCCGCACCACGCTATTCCTAGATGGCAATTAGTTCAATGATTTTATGATGGGTTGTCTGCCCAAAACCGTCAAATGCTTGATGCCTCATGTGGTGGGACTTTCATGTTGAAAAGTGAGAATGAAGCGTGGGAGCTATTTGAAAATTTTAGTAAAAATTCACAACACCATGACTCCTCTTCTCTAGGTGGGAGAAACACGTCAACTAGTGCACCTAAGCAGGGACGACTATATGAGATTAATCACTTTACTGACCTCTCCCTCAAAGTTGACGCCCTGACCCGGAAGTTAGACATGTTGCTATCCATCGGTCAGAGTTCTCAAACACCTTCCTCTCAACCTCCTAACTTTCAGGAGGCATGCACCTTGTGTTTGAGCCCAACTCACTTTGTAAGTGAGTGTCACTTGGCCCAACAATTTCCTGAATTTGTTCAGGAACAAGTAAATGCAGCTCAGAGTTTTTCTAGACCGGAGAATAACCCATATTCGAACACCTATAACCTGAGATGGAAAAATCACCTTAAATTCTCCTGGAAACCTCAAGCTCAAAATAATTCTTTCACTCCACCCTCTTAGCCATTATATCCTAACATATCACATTACACATCTTTTCGGCCGGTGGCAGAATAGTCCTATCAATACCCTCCTCCTTCTCTTCCATGAAACACTTCTTTTGACGATAAGGTGTTGCAAACTCTTCACGGGATTGAGGCTAATACTCAGTTGTTGCACTCTCACTCTCAATCCATATCAAAGATGGAGACCCAATTGGGTCAAATAGCTAATGCGTTGAATCGACGAGAGGAGGAAAATTGCCTAGTCAATTGGTAAATAACACTAAGGGATAATATGGGATAGATGACTCGTAAGTTAGTGATACGTTTCACGAGCAAATGAAAGTAGTGGTGACACTTAGGAACGGGCGAGAGGTCGAGACTCGACCTGAGGAAAGTTCTAGGAGAAATAAGGAGATTGTCAGTAACCCCAAGAATTCTAGGATTAACAAAGCTTCAACATCTAAGGAGGACACCCCTCCCGAGTTGCCTCGTCCATCTGGACCGAGTGGGCTTTCATCATACACACTAAAAGCCCATTTTCCTACTTGCCTTGATACCCCATCTCCTTTCTCAAAGAAGGGAGCATGTATGGAGGAAATGTTTGACTAGTTTAAGCAAGTAAAAATTAATCTACCCCTCCTCGATGCCATCAAGTAAGTCCCTTTGTACACAAAATTTTTAAAGAACTTGTGCACACAAAAGCACAAGTTTCGAACTCATGTGTCCAAGAAGATCTTACTCACTGAACAAGTGAGTTCTATCCTGTAGTGCCCTACACCACTTAAGATGAAAGACCCCAGTACTCTTACCATTCCTTGTATTATAGGAAATCATTGTATAGATGGGGCACTCCTCGATCTTGAGGTCAGTGTTAACTTGCTACCATATTTGATCTATGAGAAGTTTGGGCTTGGAGAGCTAAAGCCTACCACAGTCACCTTGTATTTAGCTGACCACTTAGTTAAGGGGCCCCATGGATTCATTGCGGATGTCTTTTTCAAGGTGGACAAATTTTTCCTTTTTTGCCAATTTTATAGCCCTTGACATGGAACCGGTACGGAGTATTAAGAGACAAACCCCTATGATTCTTGGCCGGCCTTTCTTGGCCACGGCTAAGGCTTGTATAAATTGTAGGATAGGTGTTATGGATGTCTCTTTCGATAACATGAAGGTGAGGTTGAATATTTTTAATGCTTCTCAACAACTCCCAAATGAGGAAGATGATTGATTTGCAATTAATTGAATTGATGGGTTAGTTCAAGAGGCATCTCCATACATTCTAGCCAATGACCCTTTAGAAGCTTGTCTGGCTCATTTTGGCTATGAAACATTTGATATGGACCAATCCATAGAGGAGGTGAATTCATTGTTGAATTCTCCACCCCTGGCAGATTGGGCTCCTTGGAAAGCCAAAAGTGAACGATTGCCTCTTTTGGAGGCTCCCCCTAAACTTGAGATGAAGTTGTTGCCGGCATCACTCAAGTATGTATTTCTTGAACCTGATGACACCCTTCCAGTGATTATAGCTTCTAACTTATCTTTTGATCATGAAAGTCAGTTACTTACAGTCTTGAAAGAACATAAGGGTGTCATAGGATAGTCTGTGGCTGATCTTAAAGGTATTGACCCCTCTATTTGCATGCATCGCATTCATTGCGAAGAAAATGCTAAGCCCTCCCGTGAAATGCAAAGAAGACTTAATTGAAACATGAAGGAGGTGGTCAAACTGCTACATGCGGCTATCATTTATAACATAGACATAGAAACCGACAATGATGGTTGGATCTCTTCGGACGAGTCAGAGAATGGAGGCATAGACAGTCAGTCAGAAGAAAACAATGGTTGGAATAACCCCGATAAGGATGACCATTTTACTTCTAGTATCCAACCAGAAAATAGTGTAAAACACACATCAAAACCCAGAAAAGAATCGGAGGGACATTAGGGAACATTGGGAATAGATCAAAATCAAACTCGGAGTTAGAACCCGAGAAAGAGTTAGAAAGTGAGGCTCAAATCAGGTCTAAGAAAGACCAGGAGTTGAATGAGATAGAAAGAGGAGACGAGAGCAGGGAAGCTTAACATGCCACAAAAAATAGGCCCACTAATAATAAAAGTACAGACAACGGGAATAGGAGTAACGGTAAGCAGAATGCCAACCCAGGTATCACGTATGAAGAGAAAAAAGGCATCTTAGACCTCTTTGTTCTTGATAGTGACATCTGGAGGGATTACTCAGGTCCTGACAACAGTTGGAAGGCTGAAGGGCTATGGGCAGTAGAGGAGATCAGTCAACCAAAAGCAAAAGAAGAAAAATAATAGGGCTAGACTCCAGAAGGAAACCTGGAAACTAGCACAGACCACCCAGTAACAAACAAAGGAAAAGAGAAGGCGGAGGAAGACAACTTGTGGGGGTTAGAAGGGCTGGACCTATCAGAAGTCAACACTGCCATAGATCTTTGGGATGGTTTGGGGGATCCTAAAGAGGAAGTTGAACACTTAACCAGGAGTGGAAGGCACTTGAAACCAACATACCTAGAGAGAGGTGAGCGTAGTCAGCTGACACTATAAGCTAAGGAAGAAGATGATTTTAAACTAAAATAGCTCAAGAAAATTCAGGCTAACCTGAGCATTTGGGGGCTACTGATGGCATCCCATAAGCACAGGCAAGCTGTTCTGAGAGCCTTGAGCAAGACTGACATCTGTAACGCCCCAAAAATTTAGTTCGTTAAGAGACATACATATAGTATTTAAGGTTATTCTAACGAGAACCATCTAACAAAATTTAATATTTATCATAGATAATAATGATTGTGTTTTCACACATTGCACAACCTATTTAATTATTACAATCCGACA
>JAUTBS010100164.1:0-12878 GCA_032361285.1 Aequorea victoria | reverse complement strand
TAGAAGTTCAGGTATTATACCATCTACTTGGGATATGAAAGCAGGTGCTATAAATGAATGCGTCGATCCTGGATCAATAAGAGCATAGGAATTCTTATTAGAAGCAATAATAGTACCTATCACTATATCCAGTGTTGCTCATGCGTCTTGTCTCGTAATGGTAAAAACACATCCCGGAACAACAGGTCTTTTTGTAATACCCTTTCCTTTTGTTCCGCATTGATTCTGATGGTCCACTTCCCATGGTCTTCCTACTACTAATGTAGGATGCAACCGGCATCCCTTGCTTCCCACAGTGAGAGGCTACATGCCCCGGTTGATTACATCGATAACAGATAATCTCTCTTTCCCTACTTGGATAATTCCTGATAAAATGGTCGGTGGCTCCGCTCTAATAACACGTAGGAGGTTTTCCTTTCTCATTCCTGCTAAAACTTCCACTGTTAGATTGATTCCCTTTGAACCTGGTATTCTTCACAGTTGATTGGTAGCTTTGGCTCCGAAAGGCCGGTGGTCTGTTCGTAGTGTTCCTGAAACTACTATTCCCTATCTTATCTGTTGATGCACTACCAAACTTGCGCTTCATGAACTCTTCCCACCTTTCTGTTCCTTCTTTCAAATCATTCTCAATCATACGTGCCTTGTTCACTAAGTTGACATAGCTACTAATCTCCAGGACTGTCAGTCTAGTCCTTATCGAGTACTCTAACCCTCTTCGGAACCTTCTACACATTCTCTTTATCTTGAACTAATAAAGGTGCATAACGTGATAACTCTGTAAGCTTCATCTCATATTCAGCAACACTCATATTCCTCTAAGTTAGATCAATAAATTCTTACTCCTTCTCATACTTGTATGACACCAGTTTGTACTGCTCATCAAACGCCTTCGAGAATCGAGCCCAAGTGATCTCTTGCGGCGTAGAGGGCTCCACTCCCAGAATAGATAACTTTAACAATCTTTCCATTGCCTCCAACTAATTATTAGCTTCCCCTCGAAACATGAAGGTGATGAGGTCAACTCGATCATTCTTCGATACTCCAAGTCGATCAAGAATGCACACTGCATCCTTTAGCCAGGACTCGACTTCAGCGGAGTCAGTTGTCCTATTGAATTCCTTCGCATCAGGATCCTTGAACTTCTTTACCCATGATCTGTCACTTCTTCCTACTGACATTCCAAAAAGTTGGGTATTTGTCTCGGTTAGCCGGACAATAACTTCTAAAATTCTAACAGTCTGATCGGCCCAATCAGGTTATCTTGCTCGCTGGGGTACTCCCTGCTCATCCCTAATTTGTTATTCAGGGGCAAAAGACACTTCGTCCGAGTTTTCCATTCTCTACATTATAAATGAGAATAGTTATAACTTCAGAGTTCAAACTCCAGAAATCACTCATATCACACATAAATTATATTCCTTCACAAAGATTCAAGATTATGAGAATCTTTTTGAAACTCAAACTTCAAGACTTACACATATAATTCTATATCTAACAACTCCCTACGACTCATAGGGTAGTTTTCCCAAATCTAATAACTTACTATGACTTCCAATAGAAATCTACGCCTGCAGAACACGTTTTCAATCGGACTTCAAAGCCAGACAAACAGACGTCCAAAGACAAGGGTACGATACCCCCAAGTCCTACTACCCACAACCTATGTCCACATAGTGCCAAACTCAACTGTGTCTACAGAACCTATAACCTTAAGCTCTGATACCAAATTATCACACTCACTCCCCGGAGGATAAATAAACCTACTCAGAGTGGTGCGGCACAGCTTACCTAATCCAAGATTACCATAATATAATAAGGGATGCACTCCGCATTGCCCAAAAAGCACTTCTCATTGATAATATAATCATTTCCAAGAATCAAACAGATATGCTACAAAGGGATCCTCCATCCCTATATACAAAAATGTAAGCTAAACTATGGGATACTCAATCTCAACCATGATTACAACATGATAATCAATTGTTCATATAATACAACCCAAAAAGTAATTTATACAAAAATGTCTTTTTTCCGTAAAGGATCCTCCACCTGGCACTAGTGAACCAAAATCTACCCCGAGCTGAAATCTGCAACCACAAAGGTTACAAGAGAGTGGGCTTAATATTAAAATGAAATAAAATATAAAACATTTCTTCCAGAAGGCATTTAATGGAAAACTAACTTCACACGCACAATTAAGAACAGTTTTCATGATTCCCAAACATCATACTTTGAAGCACATTTATCAAAGAAGCTGGATAAACTCAACATCCACATGTTATATTTCTACAAATATTTATATAACACAAAACACCCAACTCACGCTTTGCAGTGCCCAAGTAGTCGTTTAACCTCACTACCGGAAGTTCTGACGGTACTGTTACCTCAATCACAATGCACTTACATTGGAGTGGCGGGTGTGAAGGGCCACTTATTAACACCAGTGGTAAGTGCATCGCACACCAACTATAGGCAAAGCCATTATGGCTACATCGTGGATAAGCCACCACCACACCCATTACGGGCAATGCCTTTAAGGCTACTAAACACCCATTATGGGTAATGCCTTTAAGGATACTAAATGCCCATACAAGGGGCCAACTCGGGATGGTTACCTGCTAAAACATGGCACACTTAAGCAAAATATCATACACAAGATTCATTTTTGATCTCATCAAACCCTTTATAAAATAGGACCACATTTGAGTAAACCGAAGGTCAACTTCAATTGAACAACCAAACCCTCATTAAGAAACATCCATGAGGTCATCGTAAAACATGTAATCAAAATATTTCAAGATAAAAACATTTTCTACATTTCTTTTTAAAAAAGCTAGCCACTGTCACTTTTACTTGAACGCTTCAAGAATGACCTCCCTTATCACGAGGCGACGCTCTATCTTCTACGGTTACACCTTCGGGACCTAGATTACATATTAAACCATGAATAATAATAAACTTATGCGTCATATGATTCCTAAAATCTTACATGAATCCTAACATCTTACTTCTTGACCCTATGGTCTTAAAGAATTCTTTGTTCCTCTTGGAACATCATATTTCCTTGTTTTTTAAAGATTTCCGACTATACCATGCTTGGTGAAATCAATTTAAAGTTCTAAACCTTTGCAATAATTTTTGGTCAAGTTTTAGAAGTTAGATATGGTTGTTAGCTATATTTTTCTTGAAGAAACCTAAGGCCAAAAGTGACCACAAAGGGTTTGAATCATTGCTGGAAAAAGGCTGCATCCACACTTTTGGGTCGACTCAAATTTAGATTGTGTAGACACCCTATTTTTGATTAAATCGAACATCAGCCGGTTCCCGTAGCCTTCCGATGATGAAAAGTGCATCATTCACGTTCAAATGAGCTTTTACACGTGTCTGAAAGTCCAAAGAGTACTTCCAAGTGTATTCTCAAACACCCCGAAAAACCCCAAAAATACCAAAAACACCCCTTGGTGCCACACCCAGCACACGCCACCTCACATGGCACACGCCCCTTCCATCCTAAATATCTCACGCTTACTCAAAACTCAATTGCTAGCGTCGCGCCATATCCTTTTAATCCACTAACCCAAATCATCTCAGGACCCCAAAGCCAAACTAAACCGACCTTAAAACCAGGCGCCGTGCCATCTCACATGTCGCACACCCCTTCCCACATAGCACACGCCACTTGAAAGGAGACTTGGGCACTAAGTCATCTCCTTGCCCGAAATTCCCTATAAATAGACCCCCCACCTTGAAAGTAAGTGAAAGAAAGATTAGAAATCCCTTTCAAAGAGAGAAAAAGATCAGAAAATTTCCAACACGCCCAAATTCTGTAAAATTCTATTTCGAACCTATATTTTCCAACCCGAACCCTCGCCAACTTTCAGTTTCTTGGCACTTGGAAGGACCCGAAGGCTCGAAGATCGTGCAGAGGACTCCCTAGAGACGTATCGTACATGAGGAAAGGCTACAGAAGCTGCCTAAAGCCTAGTTCGAGAAAGTACCCGAAAAGCTTCAAGACTACACGAAAGGACTCCCGGAAGCCGTGGACATTGCTCACAACTTCACTAGCTCACGTGATATACGGTAGGTTTCCATACCCACTTACTTCATAAATATAATCTTTCTTTAAAAACTTCTGTCCTTCAGTAAAAAAGGAGAGAAGAGGTCGTTGGCCTCCTTTTCCTGGGTTTTTCTTTCTTTTTTAATAAATGCCCAAGCATGTTTTCTTAGTCTTTTAGTAGAATCGCATGTTAGACTTTTTTTTCTTTTCTATGTGTTAGTCTTTTTGTAGAATCGCATATTAGTCCTTTCCTTTCTTCATTTCTTAGTTTTTTAGTAGAATCATATGTTAGTCTATTTCCCTTCTTTCTTAGCCTTTCCATCCCTCTTTAGAATTGCATGTAATCTTTTCTTTATGTTTTTTAAATAACATGCCTTTTATGCATGAACTGCATTGTTATGCTGCCATCTCCCTATTTGACATGCCTAAGGTGTAAGCATGCGTAGAAAGCCTTAGTTTTAGGTTAGATTTTATTTCCTTATTTACTTTTTCATGTTCTCTCTTTAATCCCCTTTCTGTATGTGTTATTTTTGATAAATTTAAGACAAGAACAAAACAGAACGGTTAAGTAGAGGCCGATCCTCGAATCAAGTGAGAGGGGTGCCTAACACCTTCCCCTTTCGTACCCCAGCTCCCGAACCAAGATCTCTGGTAAGGACAGACTGGTTTGTCTTGAAAGACTTTTTAGTTTCTTGGTTTATCCAAAAACTAAGTGGCGACTCCAAAATTCATGTGGTCTTCAACATAGACGCACATTTGAGGGAAAATCTCTCTTTTCCATTCTCTCCTCGTGGTACGTTCCACATACACTCCCTCGTTTGGAGTGAGGGACAGAGGTAGAGAACATTTTGGAAAAGCGATAGAGAGGGCGGGATCCCCACACATACTCAATAGCATTGCATTCACTTTCATTTCTTGCTCTCCCACCCTTAATGGGCACCTCCGATATATGGTCATAATGGTCATCTCCTCACCAAGAGGTGTTGATATGGTAACTGTAAAGTCTAGGCGTTCAGGTGTTATGCCCTCGACTCGTGATATGAAAACATGTGCTACAAATGAATGTGTCAACCCTGAATCAATAAGAACATAGGCATTCCTAATAAAAGTGGTAATAGTACCTGTCACCACTTTCGGTGTCGCCCTTACATCCTTCTTTGTGATGGAAAAAAATGTCCAGGTATAACCGATCCTTCCGCAACACCTTTCCCTTTGTCTTGTATTGATTCCACTGGTCTATTTCCCACTGTCCTGCTGCTACCGATGGAAAAGGCAGCCGACCTTTTTTCCTACTCGTACTGGGATGCTATGTGTTTCAGTTGGTTGTAATGGTAACAAATAATCTGCCTTCTCTTGCTAGGCCAATCTTGATGAAGTGGTCGGTGGCTCCACATTGATGACATGCTGGGGGACCTCCATTTTCAATCATGCTGAAGTTCTCACTATTTGCTTGACTTCCTTTAAATCCGGTATTCTTTGTGGTTAACTGATAGCTTTGGTTTCGAAAAGCCAGGGGTCTGCCTGTGGTATTCTTGGACCCACTCCTCCACGTCTTTTTTGATGACACACTTCCAAACTTTCGGTTCTTATATTCCTCCTATCTTCCCGTTCCCTCCTTCAAGTCGTTCTCAATCATTCTCACTTTGTTCACCAAGCTAACATAACTATCAATTTCTAGGACTGTTAGTCTAGTCCTTATCGTAAACTCTAACCCTCTTTGAAACCTTCTGCACTGGGTCTCCTTATCTTGAACTAGGAGAGGTGCATAATGGATAGTTCTGTGAACTTCATCTCGTATTCAGTCACACTCAGATTCTTTTGGGTTAACTCAATAAATTCTTGCTCTTTCTCATACTTGTAGGACACTAGCTTGTATTGTTCATCAAAAGTCTTTGAGAAATGAGCCCATGTGATATCTTGCAGCGTAGGGGGCTCCGTTTTTGAACTAAGCAATTTCAATAATCTCTCCGTGGCTTTCCACCAATTGTTTGCTTCTCCCTGAAGCATGAAGGTAATAAGGTCGACTCGTTCATTCTCAACTACTTCAAGCCGATCAAGAATGCGCACAGCATCCTTTAACCAACACTCGATTTCCACGGGGTCAGAAGTCCCACTAAATTCCTTTGCTCCTAGGTCTCTGAACTGTTTTACACGCGATTTTTCATTTCTCCCCATTTCCATACCAAGTAATTGGGTATTAGTTTCAGTCAAATGGGCTATAGCTTTCAGAATTCTAACCGTCTGGTTGGTTCTATCGTGCTGTCCCGCTTGCCGGGATGCTCTAGGTTGATGTCCTACTTATTGCTCAGGGGCAAAAGATACCTTATCCGAATTCTCCATTCTCTACATAATAAACGAGAATAATTATAACTTCAAAATTCACTTATGATTACAATTAAATCATACTCTTTCACAAATATTCAAGATTATAGAAACCTTTTCCAACTCGACTTCAAGACTTACACATATAAACTGAAACTTAACTACCCACTTATGACTCATAGGGTAATTTTCTCCAATATAATAACTTACTATGACTTCCAATAGGAATCTACGCCTTCAGAACGTGTTTCCAATCAGACTTCAAAGTCAGTCACACAGACGTCCAAAGGCAAGGGTACGACACCCCTAAGTTCTATTACCCACAACCTATGTCCATATAGTGCCGAGCTCAACAATATCTACAGAATCTATCACCATAATCTCTGATACTAAATTGTAACACCCCTCTCCTCATAGGGTAATTACTCCCACTCAAGAGGGGTAGTACAGCTCACTTAATCCACAATAAACATGATATAATAAAGGATGCTTTCCGCATTGCCCTATAATTTACATCATTACACATATCATCAATGCATTCTCATACGTCATACATACATTCTACTAAGATATACTCCATTCTGATATGCAAAAGATAAGCTAACGACAGGATAGTCAATCCCAACTATGAAAATAAACAACATAATACTATCTATTTACTTGTTACAATACAATCGAAATTATTACATAAAGGTCTTTCTCTTCCCGACACTAGTGGGTCAAAGTCTATCCCAAACTGTAATCTGTAACCACAAGGTTACAGGAGAGTGGGCTTAGTATTAAAATGAAACAAGATATAAAACATCACTACCATGAAGCATTTTATGTAAAAGCAACGTCACACACACACAAATAAGAATAGATCCATGGTTCTCAAACATTATACTTTGAAATTCATTTAATAAAGTATCTTAAACCCAACATCCACGTGTTATATTTCGCAAGCAGACATATATAACACCGATACCCAACACACATTATACAGTGTCTAAGTAGTCATTTAACCTCACGACCGAAAGTTCTAACGGTATCGTTACCTCAACCACAATGCACTTTTATTTGAGTGGTGAGTGTGAGGGCCACTCATTAACACTAGTGGTAAGTACCACATGTCTATACTGGACCATCGCCTAATTTAGGGGCTATGCCTTTAAGGCTATCCAACACCCACACAAGGGGCAAAACCTTGAGTGGCTATCTAACACCCCCACAAGGGGCAACGCCTTTGATGGCTATCAGTCACCCACACAAAGGGTCATCCGGGATGATTACTTGCTACACTTGGCACACACAAGTAACACATGCGATACAAGATATATTTTTGATCTCACCACTTTACGTAGAAACATGATCACATTTGATAATCATGAATAAACTTCATCTGAACACTTAAACATCCTTTTAAGAAAACACTCATGAGATCATCACAAAACATGTTATCTAAAATATTTAGAAATACTCACATTTTCTACATTTCATTTTACATAAGTTAGCTACTCTTACCTTTTACTTGAGCCCCTTCAAAGATGACCTCCTTAATAATGAGGCAGCACTTCTTCGTTTACGGTTATACCCCCGGGACCTAGATTACATAACAAATCCATGTATAAGAAACAAATTCATATGGTTCCTAACATCTCATATCATAACCCTATAGTCACACAAGATCCTTAGTTTTCATTGGAACATGATCTACCCTCACTCCTAGAGGTTTTCCCACCCTATAATGTTTGGTGTGCTTCAATTCAAGGGATTAAACCTCTATAATAATTCTTGATGCCACTTCTGAAGATAGATATTGTCATAATCTATGTTTTTCATGAAGAAACATAAGGCTAAAGGTAACCCACAAAGGCTCCAAAACATCATAGGAATAAAATTATTTTTGTACTTTGAGTCAACTCAGAATTGAGTTGGGTCGACTCACTCACCTCTAAGTCGAATCACTCCTTCTTTGGGTTGGCTCAAGGTGCCCACAGAGGGGTTTGGGTTAAGATAGGGGCTGAGATAAGTTGAATCATGCACGCTAGCTAGGGTTGGGTCGACTGACATGGGGCTTGGGTCGACTCACAGGCGCTAGGGCGAAGCTTAGGTCAAGGAGTGGGCTGAGGTTGTCTCGACTCATGCGCACTGGGCTGGCTTTGGTTAACTCACATAACGCTTTGGTCGACTCACGATCTTGCCTGTCAAAACTGCTGAGAGTTTTACCCATTGAGTCGACACCAACCAAGATTGGGTTGACATAGGCCCTCACCTGTCAAAACAACTGAGAGTTTTTATGATTGAGTTGACACCCCCAAGGCTTGGGTCGACTCACACGCTCGCCTAATAAAACTACTGAGAGAAGAACACCTTGGGCAGACACAGAAGGTCTTGGTTAACTTAACTAGACCAAAAATGTTAATACTCTATTTTCTATGTTTTCTCTTAAATAAGGGATTGTCTGGGCAAAAAATGTGGTTATTTCACTTCACCCAAAGCTCTACAATACCTACAAACTTCTCTCCTCCATATTCATATTATCCAACACTCTAAAACTCCGTATAAGGGTCTTTCTACAAAGATTGAAGAAACGAAACTCTAGATTTCGCCCATTAAAACATCCAATAGTGGATAAAAAATAGAGGTCCATAAATGCATATGTCTAGAGCTAGGAAGGACTAAGGAATGGGTTCTATACTTCGATTAAGAGGGCTATTTCATGGTGCGAAACATATGAGAGCTGAGAACATGATTTTTACCTCAAAAATCTCAAGGAGGACGTAAATGGAAGTTTATGCCTCTTCTCTTCTCCCCTTTCCTTCATCTCTTTTGTTAATGGTATGGAAGCTTCTCCCTGCTCCAGCTCCAAAACTCTTAATGTTCCATGAAAATACTTCACTCACCCTCCCTCGTGATCTTGAACACAACAATGGAAGGGAACTCTCAGATTTTTAGAAAAAGAGGTGGGTTTCGAGTTTCTAAAGAGGGAAGGACCAGATTTCTCGGGTTCTCAAAGTCTGCCTTAAGATGATGAAACACTGAAATGATGGGACAAGCATTTGGGCTGTCAGCCAAAAACCCCTGACATGCTGATTGTTTACCACTCTAAGCCGCCAAATTATTTTAATGTATTATATTATCCCACTCTCCACATTTTGAGAATTTAATAATTAATTCTCCTAATACTCCAATTAATTAATTAGGCCAAGATAAATTATTAATTACCTTTTTGAGCTTAATTAACATTAATTATTCTAAAATTTCTTTTGAAATTACAGGATGTTACATGCAGCCTAATGATAATAAACTAAAATATATATATATATACAAAAAATGAATAAAATAAATCATGCGCATTGTTCAAAATTTAATCAACAGGTCCGTTTTACGACCTTAAACTAAGTGTTTTGGGTATGTCTCATGACCTAAAAATGAACCGCAGGTCCATCTCATGACTTAAAAATGAGTACCTTGAGTTCGTTTCATGACCTAAAAATGAGTACCTTGGGTCTATTTTATGACATAAAATTAAGTAATTCAGTTCGTTCACTCGGTCCATTCATGACTGTTGTCCCGAAATCAACCCAAATGGGGGTGAATGGGTTATTTGGCAAACTTAAAAATCTTTTTTAAAAACTCTTTGAAGTGTGGAAAATAAATAACAGTTGTAATGAATAATGCTAAAAGTAAAAAGTTTTAGGAAAGAGATAATACAACCAAATTTATAGTGGTTCGGTCCTTCTGACCTACGTCCAGTCCCCAAGCACCTTGGGAGTTCTAATCCACGAAGTTGAATTTTTTAATTAGGCAAATCGAAGCCTCAGTACAATCGGATTCTTTGGGTGAATCAAAACCACATTCTTTTAGGCAAAGAGCAGCCAAAGTTCAATAGTTGATGGTGTAGAAGATTTTCTCCTTGTATGAGATGATTACAACACTCAATGACTCTCTTACAATAATGGATCGCTCACTCTCAAAAAGAATATACAATAAATGAGAGAGGATTTATGACAGAGAGCTGGAGAGACAGAGATACAACAGTAAAAGAAATACAAAATTAATGAGCTCTGGTTTTTGCAATTTAACAGTGAATAATGAATGTCTTTGGTATTTTGATTTTTCAAAACTTCAATCCTTATATAGGTGTTGATAGGAAAGAGCCGTTGGAGGCATTCATGGCGTATTCAATGCTGAGAAAGAGCCGTTGGATGCTTCAGCATTTTTGAAAAAGACATGCCAGTGTTGACACTAGAGGTCTGGGTGTCGACACTGTTAGCCTAAAGGTCTTTCAATCAAGTATTTAAGCTTTTGCTTATTTGATTTTGACTCAACAACATATTGATTTATCCTCTAGGAGTTTGTTAGCCAAAATAAGTTTATAATTATTATTATTTGTATGTCTTTATGCATTATATTTCATAACATTACAACATAATTGATTTAAATCTTTGGAACTTTATTTGCTAAATATTCTTAATTAACCTAATGACTTGTCTGTCTATGAGAAAGTCTTTTTCAGGATTAATCATTTCTTTTCAAGTCTCCAAATCTAACAAAAAGTCAAGAGAAGACTTGTTGGAGATAGCTGGGTTCATAAAGAAGCAGAATGGAAAGGGTCGACACCCATAACGATTGTGTCAACACTGGACTAGTATATTCTAGCAGAAAGGGTCGACACCAAAGAAGAAGGGTCGACACCAAGGCTATTCCCATAGACTCTGGTTTTGAAGAAGTCTGAAAATAAGAGGAAAGGGTCGACACCAATAAAGAAAGGGTCGACACATTTCAAGACCAGTTATTTCAGATTTAGGCTGGAAAGGGTCGACACCAAGGTTAAAAGGGTCGAGATAAACCTAGACCAGCTATTTCAGATCTAGGCCGAAAAGGGTCGACACATCATGAACAAGTGTCGACACCAAAGAGCTTCCAGTGGGCATTTTTTTTCAAGCTTCAGAGAAATTGAAGAAAGAGTCGACACAAACAGTAGAAGTGTCGACACTAGAGGTCTTCCCATGGGCACCAACTTTCTGGGTTTTCAAATGCTAAGAAGGGTCGACACTAAGAAAAAATGTGTCGACACCAGCTTGCCCGAATCCTTTTGTGTTGACACCAAGGGTCATTTATGTCGACACGAACGCCAGATCGCAAAAGTTTTGAAGCTTCGCAATGGCTTTTTTTGGACTCCAACAACTAGTTTATCTTCTCCAACGGTTCTATTTCTGATCCAGGGTTTAAATACCATCTTTGAAGATCAAGAGCATTATGAAATTCAAGCAAAAGAGAAGATAAAGGATCAATACAAAAAAACACTCCAAGATCTAAAAACCATTGTGCTAAAGAGCTTATACTCTGTTTTATTCAGAACTTTTTTGAAATTTTCCATTCCTCTATTCCTCTCTACTTTTTGATTTTAAATCTTATTTGAGAGAGAGTGAGTTGTAAGTGAAAGCTCTTCATTGTAAATCATCTTAACTAAGGAGATCATCCTCACATCATCTCAACCAAAAAGAGATTTTGGTTCCTCTTCACCAACTCAGAAAGAATAGGCTTCGATTCGCCTTGAAGAATGTTAGGTTTTTCTTCACCCGTAAAGAAAAAGGTGGTTTCTCTTCACCCGATAAAAAAAGACGGTTACGATTCACCCATTTAAGAATATGTAAAATGTTTTGATTCACTCGCAAGAATCCGATAGTAAATTTTCAAGGCTCTTTGAGAGTGGACGTAGGCCGAGTTTGACCGAACCACTATATAAATTGTGTTTGCATCTCTCTTCCCTTAAATTCCTTATTTTTAGTTTTTTATTTTGTTTATATTTCTGCTGCATAATTAGATTAATTATAAAAGAATTGAAAGAGTTTAAAAGAGATTAAAAGTTTGCCATCAACCCATTCACCCCCCCTTTGGGTTGATTCTAGCTATTAATCTAGAACATCTAAGTGACCTTAGAGTCCTCAATATGGATAACAAGACTCTCAGAACGATTCGGTTAAGTCTTGTAGACGATGCTCTGCGAAAAATTGGGGAGGAGACTTTCGATGCCGGGATTTAATTGATAGTTAAGAGTATCTATATGACCAAATTCCTCACGAATAGACTGTGTCTCAAACAACGTTTGTACACATTTTTTATGAGCGAAGGTACGTCTATTAAAGATCATCTTGACGATTTTAATAGAATTATTTTAGATTTAAAAAATATTGATATCAAGATTGATGATGAGAGTCAAGCCATTATTGTGTTATGTTCTTTACCGTCTTTCTTTAAGTATTTTGTCACAACCCTATTATATGGTAAATATATTATTTCTATGGAGGATTTCAAAGCAAGTTTTCATTCTCAAGAGTTGAGAAAAAGAGTTTCTAGTGATAATGAGAGTAATACTGAAGAGTTATTTATTAGGGGTAGAACAGTTAATAAGGAAAATCACAATAAAATATCGTATCGATCTAAATCCAAGAATTAAAAACAAATTGTAATTATTGTAAAAAATTAGAACATTATAATTACTCTAGGGTCC
>JAUTBS010100053.1:0-12881 GCA_032361285.1 Aequorea victoria | reverse complement strand
TAGAACTTTATATTATTATGCATGCTTCCATTCACCAGCTTTAACTGACGTTGTAATATAAACATTTCAGGTAATCAATGAAGAAGCTAGCTGAGGGACTCAATAGCTTCAAGGGATCCAGGATAAGACTTCTAGGACATGCATATTTCACTTTCACGTTAAATAAGGAATAATTCTCATTATTATTAGAATAATGAATGTTGATGAGATATTATGGGCTGGTTGTCCCACTTTGACTATATTGGATTTTAATTGATTAAATCATTGGTATTGTGATCTTTTTTAGCATATTGTTAGCTAAATAAAGTTTATGGTTTTCTTGGTTCATTGGGCCAAGGCCCAATATTCATGGCCGGTCACCTTTCCCAAATTGGGGTGTGACATCTTGGGCCTTGCTCGGCGACTTGAAGAAGCTACATTAGGTTGGACCTTGGGATGAAGTCCTCGTTAGAGTCATTCGATGCAGTAGGCTCAATATTTGGCTCGGGCACAAGCTGAGAAATGTCAAAAGAAGACTAACTCTTGGAAGCTTTTCTTTTAACTAGATGGTTGGCAATCCTCACATTGGTAGATTGCCTCAGAGGAACCTAATTAGGAAAATTCTAGATTCAAGATTAGAAATAGAGCAAGAGAAAAAGATCAAAAAAGTCATAAGTACTTACCGCATCAGTGGAACTCTGGCAGGAGGCATTCCTAGAAAATTTAGGATTCTGAAAGAAGCTGCTTAGTGAATGAAAAGAATGAAGAACCTGGTCCACAAAAGACTAGGGCACCTACAGGGAAGTCCAAGATAATTCAGAAGGAAAGTATTACAACAATAATGAAAAGCCAAGTTAAGTACCCCAGTCATGGAATCAGGCATGCCAAAACTAGTCTCCACAATCCGGGGTAACGCCTCTCTACCATGTTCTCATACTCATCCGGGAGATCAATGGACCATGGTATCGCCAAGAGTTAAGAAGAATGTCCTAGGATAGATCTTCTAGATGAAAAAGCCACTCCAGATGATGGCGCAGCACTGCCAGCCTAAGACTCAAGAGCTCCACGGTCAAATAGGGGCATCAGGCGATTCCTTACAAACTGGTCAAAAGATTCGATCCCCGAAAATCAGGCTGTATCATATCCAGTCATGGTCCTGTTCAAATCATCATCTTCTAAAGAAAATACATCTCTTATAGAAGCAGCAGGATGGAGTGAAACTTAAAAGATGGTTGTACCAAGAGACAAGCGAGACACTCTCTTGCCCAAGTACCACTCCCTACAGAAGAGGTCATCCAGGATAATTCTATTAATGACAGCCTCCCGCGAATCAATAGCCACACCCGATAAGTCGTGACATCCCAGGGATTCCTGTTCACCTGACATACAAAGAACATTAGCACAGTTTGCAAGACTAAGGCCAAAGTAAAGAAAAACAAAAGGATAATTCATCACCTGAGCAGAAGTTGTAGCCAGTGCGCCGGTCCCTGTGAGGAACCTATCTTTGAAAAACTCACCGCCCTCGTTCTTTTCTTTTAATAAATACGCTCTCAATTTTTTAGGATAAAAGAAAAAGTGGTTTGTTTTATTATTTTGAAAAGAGAGTTTCTCCCAAATGCGTCTGTGTTAAAGACCACACAATTGGAGTCGCCACTTGGTTTTTAGCAGGAAACTAAGAAACCAAAACTTTCAATGAACTAGTCCATCCTTACCAGAGACAGTGGTTCGAGAGATAGGGTACAAAGGGGGAAGGTGTTAGGGACCCCTCTCGCCCGATCCGAACATCGGCATCTACTTAACTGTTTCTTTAGTTCTTGTCTTAAATTTATCAATACCAACACATGCAGAAATAGGGTTGAAGAGAGAACATTAAAAAATTAAACAATGAAGTAAAACCTAGCCTAAAACTAAAGTTTTCTATGCATTCTTACACTTAAAGGCATGTCAAGAGGGAGATGGCAACTCATCAGTGCAATTAATGCATATAAAACATACTATTAAAATAGAAAAGATGCAAAAAAGCAACTAAAAAGTCACTGGTTGCAAGCAGAGGTGGCGCACACCACCTCATACCCTAAAGCGCGCCATCTGGACATGTCGTGCGCCACATTTGGGCTCTCTGAAAGTGGTACACGTCACTATAGAAGAGTGAGCTCGACCCTCAAAGGCCCAAAAGGGACTACTACTTTAAAAAAATAGTGTTCTCTTACGTGCAAGTGTGTTTTTATACGAAAAGAAAAAAGGAAAGATAGCATTTCAACAGAAATTCTAACACGTAGCAAATATGCAGAAAAGCCTACTAGAAAGCCACTGGTTGCGAATAGAGGTGACACACACCATCTCATAACCTGGCGCGCGCCATATGGACATGGCGTGCGCCACCTTTAGGCTCTCTGAAAGTGGCGCGCTTCACTGTGGAAGAGTGAGCTCAGCACTTAGAGGCCCAAAAGGGCTACTGTTTTAAGAAAATAGTGTGTTTTCGTGTGTAGGTGCTTTATAAATAAAAGAAAGAAAAAAGATGGAAATTCATGTAAGGTTTTCAACAAATAGTCTAAACCTTACATTTCATGCACTTCTAAGACTAAGAAGAAAGAAAAACATGATTTCCTAAGAAATACAAAAAGATGCTTAAACAGAAAATAGAAAATAGAACCAAGGAAAACAAGGCCAACGGCCTCTTTCTCCCCTTTTACCGAATAGAAAGAAGTTCTAAGAGTTAAATAAGATGGATAAATGAAAAAGGTGAGAGAAAGGGGGATTTACCATATATCTCGGAAGAAGAGTGAAGTTTCAAGCAGTTCCGAAGCTTTTTCATCAAATACGGCGCATCCCCGGGAGGCCTTCTGTGCAGTCTTTGAGTCCTCGGAGTTGTTTCGAAGTAAAGAATTCTGAATTAGTTAGTCTTAGTAGTTTTAAGAATTGCTTAGCTTATGGTTTTTGATTTTGCAGAGGTTTGGTTTGTGTGGAGTTATGGATTCAATTCTGCAGAGGTTTTATACTCTCAGAATTGGGGGGTCTGAAATAAGGTGGGGGGTCTCATATTTATAGATTTTGGGCGAGGAGCTGCAAAAAGCATGGCAGCTTCCTCTCAAAGTGGAGCGCGCTAAGTGAAGGTGGCGTGGCGCGAGGTTGTTGTGGTGTGCGCCAGGGTTAAAAGTGGGTTGAGGTTTGAAGTGGCGTGGGGTTCTTGGAGGGAAGTGGCGTGCGCCACATAGAGGTAGCTCGCGCCAAGAGAGGTGTCTTGAGGGGTGAAGTGGCGTAGGGTTCTTAGAGGTGGCGCACGCCTGGTAGAGGTGGCACCAAGGGGTATTTTTGGTATTTTAGGTATTTTGGGGTGTCTTGGGGTGATTTGGGGGTATTCCTTGGACTCTTGAACTTACACGGGGTCTCCTTCGACGCGGCTGATGTATGCATTCATCATCAGAAGTTTACAGAACTACCCTATGTTTGGTTTAGTCAAAATTAGGGTGTCTACAGTCCCCCATAGAATTCTTGACCTATCTCAAGGCCTTGGAAAAAATGTTTGAAATTTTGTATGTGTTTGGGGGAGCCAAAGTGGGCATCTACTCATAGCACCACACTTGCATGAATTTCCTGTCAATAGTCAAGAAAAGGGACAAGACAGGACAAAAGGAAAAATAGAAAAAGATAGATACCTTCTAGGCTTTCCAGAAGCCTCCAATGTGGTGTATGGATCTTCGAAAAATGGCACCCATGTAGCCATAAATCGTGGTGAGACCAACACCACCCAGTCCAACTAATGAACTCAGCCAACGTTCTTCAAGGCTGGCAGGAAATACAGATAGACGGTACTATTAAGGTTGGCAAAAGGAGTTTTTCCTAGCATGAACGTCAAAAAATCCCTCGTATGGTAGTGGACATCATTATCATATTTGCAAAGAAGGTCATAAAAATAGTTGTAAAAGAAAGAGTATAGAACGGCGCCTGCCCCAAGGAAAGGAGACTTTATGCCGAAGAAATACTATCATGCCCCATCGTACTAATAAAGTTTGAGATCAAGGGGCAAAGGGTTACTGTCGATGCGCAATTCCATGATCATAGTGAAATCCAAAGGCATTAGAGTCATCTCTCGAAAGGAACGTGGAATGTGTTCATGGTGTCCCACCACCGCTCTGCCAGAACATCTAGCAAAACCTGATCCTTTCGAACGGTCATCAATGATTTTATAAAATGGCCAAAGCCAGCATTAATCATGTTTGTTTTCACAAGTAAGGGTAAGATCCGGTACCTCGACAATGTGTTGGTTACACTCCCATAGCACTTCCAGTTTCCCGTACGGCCTTGAAAATGAGATAAAAGAAATCATCATCAAAATGTTTCAAAAGAAAAAATCACGAAACAATCCCACAAACATTCATCAAGCATTTTGGAACAAAACCCAACATTCAAATAAAAAAATCACAAATTCAAGGTCACACATGCATTTCACCAAACATTGTGTACAAGCAAGCATTTCATACGAAATCCCAATTTCAATGACCATTTGGCATACAAATCACAAAATTTACGCCATCAAAATTTCTCAATGCATTCAACCTAACATGGCACATTCAAGTCCCAACCAGGCATATTCTACCCAACATGACACACTGGGCTCTAACATGACACATAACATTGCATACAAGACAAGTCACAAGTACATGACCCAACACACACCCAAATGTCTAATTGAGCCAATTCACTATGCAAATCTTCAAATTCCCAACATCACAATCAAAAGAAAGCAAATACCCCAAAAGTTTCATCAAGAAAGGTATCAAAACCTTTTTGGCACATTTCATCAAACACTTGACATGCACATTTTTTACACCAAGCCAAATGCACAATTCATACATTTTTGAAACCTAACAAATGCATACATAACAAATCCGACAAAGATATATTTCACAAACCAATAACAATCTCAAGAAAAGATCATGAAAAACCCTTTCAAACAAAGCACCTGGTGGAAACTCACGAAAACCCAAGCCCTAGCCATGGCCAACAACCTCTAAAACAAACAAATCAATCCAAATCACAAATAATCATCAAATCAAGCAACAAAATTAAAATAATCACTCACCACATTGGCATTGGTGGTGTGTGACAAGTGATTTATGGCATCCCATAGGAGGAAACCCTCCTAAAAGACATCCCTCGGAATAAAAGAGCTTGTAGAAGGCCGGGTGAAGGGATGAATCCGACCCTCGAAACTATACTCTTTCTTCGAGCTCCCCATAGAAGACATTCTCAATGAACTTCAACAAATCTTGGAGTGAGATGGTTTTAGAGAGAGATGGGAGGGTTTTTGAAGTGTTTCAAATGAAGAACAAAAGGAAAAAATTGAGCTTTTAAAAGCCCCATTCGCAGACCGAGTCAACTTGATACAAAAGAAAAGTTAAGACCCCCAAAAAGGTCGGATCGACCTTCTCCCCATGCCGGACCGGCCAACAGTGGCTTCCCTCCGGTCCGGGCACTTTGAGCCAGACCGGCCTTTCCCGGGCCAAACCCTATTTTTTATTTTTGTCCCCTCCTTTTGTTTAAAATTGATGTTTGCACCCCAAATCAAACATGAACAAGTTTTAAAATGTCCATCAAAATCAACCCTTAATCCAAATCATTCAAATTCAAAATTCGAATTCAAATTCAATTCTGAATCCAAATTTCAAATTCAAAACTCAAATGCAAATCTCAAAATTCAAAACTTCAAATTCAAAATCCAAGCTCAAAGCTGCAAATTCAAATGGTCCCTTGAACATTAAATTCAAATTGTGACATCTAATCTTTTATAAGTGCTAATTAAGTACTAAGCATCATGAACCGACAATTATTACCCTAAAACTTAGAGAATTAAACCCTAAAATGCAAAGGGAGGAACTTGATGAAGGAATTAAAGTGGGCCTAAGGGATTGGCCAAGGTAATAAACACTTGAAGGATTGGTCAATTAATGTCAAGATGAAACCTAAGGGATTGGTCACCTAAGGGATTGGTCAATTAATGTCAAGATAAAATGAACATGGGCTCAAAAGTTGAGATTTGAGAATTGAGCTCAAGTAAAGCCCAAAAGGGGAATTAAATCAAGAAGTTGGGACAAGGGTTAGAGAATGCCCATATGAAATTCTAAGAGTCCAAATTCAATCTAATAAGTTTCAAAGGCCCAAAGCTAAAGGGCTTAGGTGAGGCCTGAGATTAAATCTTGAAAATGAGTCTAATAGAGCCTAAATTTATTTAAGTCCAAAAAGAGAATTTAATTAAGACATTGGGCCAAAGGTTTATGAAAGCCCAAAAGAGTTTATTTAAGCCTAATCTTTTAAGTTTAAGTCCAAAGCTATTTTAGCCAAAAAAGAATGGAAACTTGGGCCCAAAGTAAAATTAGGGAGTAATAAATAAAACAAAATATATATATATATGTATAAATTTCGATCAAGGAGGGGGAGAGCTGAGAGATATTTTGATGTGACATGTTATCTCCACTTTTTGAATTAAAAGAAAAAGAAAGAGAGAAAAAGGGAGAAAAGAAAAGAAATAATGGAAAGGTACATGACAAGACATCATGTATGTCTTTGTCTCTAATTTAAATTGCCAAACATGGCATAAGACTACTTAGACTCCGAGTCGTGGTTGAATAGGAACTAAACTTAGCTAACTAAATGGAACTAGTCAATTGAGTTGGAACCAAACTAAACAAATGAAATAAGTTAATGAGGGGCATTTTAGTGTTTTACCACCAAAGCTTCCTCCTATAAATAGGAGACATTCTCCTCAAAGATCATTTTGATCTTCTATTCCTCTCTCTAAAATTTCAGTGGATGAGAGAAGAGACGAAAAAGAAGAAGAAGAAAGAATGAAAGCAGAAAGAACAAATGAATAAAAAAATAAAAGGAAAAGAAGGGAAGGGAATCCATCAACTCACAAACCAAGTAAGTAATGTTACAAATCATCTCATATTGTCATCTTTTTGAAAATTGTTCAAACCCTAGAAGAGGTTTGAGTTGGATCTATGGAACTTAAATAGGAAAATGTTAAGTTTCACGAGAAACTTTTGAACCTTGACATTGATTTCATGATCACATGATCACGTGACTTATAAACCGAGGAACACATCTCTTAAGTTGTTGAGATACACTTCCAAGTGTGTAGTATGAGAATGGCAAAGAAGAATGATGATCACATAGGAGGGAGTTAGGGTTAGAGTTTCTAACCATGAATTTGAAGAGGAAACTGAATCTTCCACACACCTTCTAAAATGGATATGACTTATCAAATTCAAGTGAAAATCCAAGTTTATATTTTTTGCAATTAAATAAGGGTAATTCTTGACCCATGATAACTTTAGTTGAAATTTTAAAAGAGTTTTAAAATTCCAAAACAAATTTGGGAATTCGGGATCCTTGGGGCAAAAAAAAAAATAAGAGAACTTTGAGAAATTTTAATTAATTCCACAAAACTCCCCTTTAGGTGAGCCATATATAGAAAGAAATGTCCATGGGTCTGTTGGAGTTTTTATATAAAATCATGTTTAGATATTTTATATTACTTTTTAATAATATTTGGATTATCTCAGCTCATTTATATCTATGTTTGTGAAAAATACATTGTTAATTATTTAAAATTAATATGAGGTATGTCAATAATTATACACACTAAGAAATCTAGTAAGTAGAGCTTGACTTACTTACAGAAGATCAGAATTTTAAATCTTGTGTAATTAAATTAGTTCACAGCCTAGATAGGGTTGACATCCTATCGGTATAACTACGAACACAATCTTTGTGGTTTATCTTAATTACATAAATTTATGATCTGAGATAATTAAATTGGAGTGCACTTGTAATTACTCATCACGTAGGGCCAAGCCACTTCCTTCCTCGGGCGCCAGGTCAACCCAATCATCATATAGCGCCAAGCCACTTCACTCCTCGGGTGCTAGGAAATCCAATCATCACATGGTGCCATGCCACCTCACTCCTCATGATGCCAACTCAGCTAGAGACATGTGGCGCGAGCCACGTGTCCACCTCCTATTTGTCATTTTATGAGTTTCAAATTAAATAATTATAAAATTCGGGGTCCATCCTCGATAAAAGAAACTTTTAAAATCATTTTCGATCGCCGAAATCATCCGGCTACTCATGAAAAAGCTTTATTCTCACACCCTGGGATTCCACAGAAGGTCTGTCTCACGACCTTAAACAGAGTGCTTTGGGTCCGTCTCACGACCTTAAATTGATTGCTTTGGGTCCGCCCCTCGATCTAAAACCGAATAAATCGGTCTGTCTCATGATCTTAAAATGAGTGTCTTGGGTCCTACATGAACTTAAACTACGCACGCAATTTGGCATTACTTTAAACTGAATAAATGGTCCTACATGACCTTAAACTATGCATGCGGTCCGGCATGACTTTAAACTGAGCACGTGGTCTGGCATGACTTTAAACTGAGCACGTGATCCGACATGACTTTAAACTGAGCACGCGGTCCGGCACGACATTAAACTGAGCATGCGGTCCATTCATGACCTTAAAATGATATCTTTAGACTTTTTTGTTTTTCTTATTTTTGTTAGCCTAAGAACGGTTTAATCAAAATGGACTATCTATGGTACTTTGATATTCACTCACTTACGCGTTGTGGTGAGAGTTTTGTCAAAAAGGGACAACTATAGACACTCCAATTTTGACTAAACCGAACATAGGCTGGTTCCATAAGCTTCCGATAATGAATGCATACATCAGCCACGTCGAATGAGGCTCCATGCAAGTTCGAGAGTCCAAGGAATACCCCAAAACACCCCAAAATATCCAAAATACCAAAAACACCCCTCGGTGCCACCTCAACCAGGCGCGCGCCACCTCCAAGTGGCGTCAAGCCACTTCTCTCCAAAGAACCCCACGCTAGTTCAAAACCACGCCACTTTCCTCCAACCTGGCACCACGCCACTCCTTTTTTTCGTACCCTGGCCACGCTACTTCAGACCTCAAGCCACATTTAACTCTGGCGTGCGCCACAACCACCTGGCATCACGCCACCTTCACCTAGCGCACGCCACTTTGAGAGGAAGCTTCGGCCCCTAGACAGATCCTCAAAAAAATCTATAAATTGGAGGCCTTGCCTCTCCTATTTCAGACCCCTAATTCTGAGAGCACCAAACCTCTACAGAATTGAATCCCAACTCGTATACAAGCCAAACCTCTACCAAATTAAAAACCCTAAGCTAAGAAATTCTTGAAACTTCTGCTGAACTATCTGAAACTTCAAAATCTTTTGCTTTGGAACAACTCTGAGGACTCAAAAACCGCACGGAAGGCCTCCTGGGGACGCACCGTATTTGAGGAAAAAGCTTCAGAACTGCTTAAAACTTCACTTTTCTTCCGAGATATACGGTGAATCCCCATTTTCTCATCTCTTTCATTTATTCATCTTTTCTAACTCTAAGAACTTCTTTCTATTCGGTAAAATAGGAGAAAGAGGTCACTGGTCTCGTTCTTCCCAGTTCTTTTTTCTATTTTTTGTTCAAGCATGTTTTTACATCTCTTAGAAAAACATATTTTTCTTTCTTCTTAGCCTTTTAGTAGCTTTGAAATGCATAAAGTGTAGGGCATAGACTATTTTTTGAAAACCTTACATAAATTGCCATCTTTTTACTTTCTTTTATATATAAAAACACCTACACATGAAAGCACACTATTTTCTTAAAGCAGTAGCCCCTTTTGGGCCTCTGAGTGTCAAGCTCACTCTTCCATAATGACGCACGCCACTTTCAGAGAGCCCGAAGATGGCGCACGCCATGTCCATATGGTGCGCGCCAGGTTATGAGGTGGCATGCGCTATCTCTGTTTGAAACCAGTGGCTTTCTAGTAGCCTTTTTTGTATATTTTTTATGTATTGGAATTTCTGTTAAAACGCTATCTTCCTTTTTTTTCTTTCGTATAAAAACACACTTGCACACAAGAGCACACTGTTTTCTCAAAATAGTATCCCATTTTGGGCCTCTGAGTGTCGAGCTCACTCCTCCATAGTGACGTGCGCCACTTTCAGATAGCCCACAAGTGGCGCATGCCATGTCCAGATGGCGCGCGCCGGGTGATGAGGTGGCGCACGCCACCTCTGCTTGCACCAGTAGTTTTGTCTGTATCTTTTCTATTTTAATAGTGTATTTTATATGCATCAACTGTACTGATATGCTGCCCACTTCCACTTGACATGCCTTTAAATGTAAGTATGCATATAAAATCTTAGTTTTAGGTTAGGTTTTACTTCCTTGCTTACTTTTTAATGTTCTCTCTTCAACCCCATTTCTGTATGTGTTGCTAATGATAAATTTAAGACAAAAACAAAAAGAAACGGTTAAGTAGATGTCGATTTTCGGATCGAGCGAGATGGGTGCCTAACACATTCCCATTTCGTACCCTATCTCCCGAACCACTATCTTTGGTAAGGATGGATTAGTTTCTTGAAAGTTTTTTGTTTCTTGGTTTTCCCGCTAAAAACCAAGTGGCAACTCTAATTGTGCGGCTTTTAACACGGACGCATTTGGGGGAAGCTCTCTTTTCAAAATAATAAAATAAATTGCTTTTTCTTTTATCTCTAAAACCCCGAGAGAGTATTTTTCAAAATAAAAGTAACAAGGGTGGCGAAGTTTTTTGAAGAGGGGTTCCTCACAGCTACTCTTACTTTTTCCTGGGTTGTTTATTTCATCAGTTTTTGACACAGCGAGCCTCTCTTATCTTCATATCTTTTTTTTAAGAGTAGTACTTTTTGAGCTGATCTAAATTGGTTGGGGTATTGAAAGTGTTTTCGTCCAGATTCATAATAATAACTGCTCCTCCCTTCATAATAGCTTTGTTTATATATGGTTTGGCCCAATTTAGTTTGAATTTCTCTCTTGGATCAAAGATAGAGCCTCGAATTTCTTTGAGCACTAGGTCCTCTTCTTTGAGATTTTGAGTTTTGACTTTTTTGTTAAATGCCCGGCTACCTTTTTCTGATAGCCTTGAACATGAAGGGGCGCCCTCAGTCTTCTTTCGTCGAACAAAAGCAAGTCCTCAAAATGATTCATCTGTCATTCTGCTTCTGGTACACTGCATTCTGCTATTACTCGGAGAGAATGAATCTCTTGTTCTACGAGTACAACAACTTCCACCCCGTATACTAGAGAGTATGGGGTGATACCTGTCGAGGCTCGGATTGACATTTTATATCTCCAAAGGGTAAATGGCAACTTTCTCGATCAATCCTTACTGGTTTCTATTGTCCTTTGCAGGATTCTCTTAATGTTCTTATTCGTCACCTCAACTGCTCTATTGGTCTGCGGTCTGTACGAGAATGACTTGTGCGCGGTGATTCCATACTTTTCCAGCAAATCTAGTACTTTCCCTTGAAAGTGAGATCCATTATCTAATACAATTTCATGAGGAGTACCATATCGGAAGATGATGTTATGCTTGATAAACTTGGACACATGAGAATCTTTAAGGACTAAAAAGGAAGCAGCCTCGACCCATTTTGTGAAATAGTCGATGGCTACTAAGATGAATTTATATCCATTCAAAACTTTTGATGTGACTTTATCAATGATGTATATTCTTCAGACCAAAATGGCCAAGGGAATGTCGTACTGTATAGTTCTGATGGTGGAATATGTACCAGATTTGCATAGATTTGGCATTTACGGCATCGCTTGATGAACTTAACGCAATCCGTTTCCATTGTCATCCAGAAATAGCATTGCCACAAAATCTTTTTGGCCAACATCATCCCGTTTATGTGAGGCCCGCAGACTCTTTCGTGTACTTCTTTCACAATTTTTTGAGATTTTTCATCTGTTACACAAAGCTTGTTCACTCCCAGATAAGCCATTTTGTACAGCTTTCTGCCAGAGATGACGAATTAAGTTGCTAATCTTCTAATGGCTCTCTTGTCCTTTTCACTAGCATCTTCTGGATATTTTCCCTCATTGATGAAGTTCGAGTTATTGTGGAACCATGGCAAGCCATCTCCTATTTCTCGCTCTAAGACTGCAACTTCTTATGCTCTCATGCTCCTCTGTTCAATCACTAAAGGCCTCATTTTGGCCTTTGTGGGTATGTCAATCATAGAGGCAAGAGTATAAAGGGCATCATCAAATTTATTCTGAAGTCAGGGTACATGGATGAAAATGACTTTCTCAAAAACTGGGAATAAGTCGGTCGAGTTCTTAGTAATATGGTATTAGTTTTTCCTCCTTGACTTTCCATTTTCCACTGGCTTGGGAGACAACCAAGGTAGAATTATCGATCACTTCTAATTTTCTTGCTCCCAATTCTAAGACAGCTTCCATCCCGATGATACACGTTTCATATTCGGCTTGATTGTTGGTGACCTCAAAGTTTAGTTTATAGGCTAACAGAACATGCGAATCATCTGGAGTGACTAGCAGTATTTTGATTCCATAACCGTATTGGTTGGAGGCACCATCAAAATATAGCATTCATAGCTCATTTTCAACTTTCAACACGTCTTCATCGGGAAACTAAAAATCTGAGTCTTCTTGTCCCTCAACTGGCTGATCAGCCAAGAATTCTGTTATGGCTCATCCTTTTACCAATTTTCTAGTCTTGTAGTGCAGTTCAAACTTGGCCAATAATAGTAACCATTGGGCCAATCTTCATATCAGTGCAGGTTTTCTGAATAGGTACTTAAGCGGGTCCATTCTGAAAATCAACACTACAAGGTATGCCAGCATGTAGTGTCACGCTCCAATGGGGGAATGGTGATCGGCCATGGTTCATGGGCCTGTGGCCCAACGAAACCAAGAAAGTCTTAACCCGATAAATCTAATAAATGCGAAAATAATTAAATTAACTCTCATGCAATGATTATGATATATCATGCAATAAATCCAACAAAATTCACTTGTTA
>JAUTBS010099942.1:0-12883 GCA_032361285.1 Aequorea victoria | reverse complement strand
TTACAGATAATATTATTTTAATATTTGCACTTATTTTATGATTTAAGCTATATCTTTATGTTCATGTATATTTTTGATTGCATGAGACTTGAATAAATATAAGGTTGATGCAACAGATTCATATCTAAACTATTTTTAACCTAAGAATGCATGATTACATGTTTATATGGTGATCCCGATCGGGAGAAGTGAAAACATATTGGGAAAAAGTGTTATTCAAGAAATGACCCTAGGAGGGTGAATAGGGTCTTTAAAAAATTTCTTTTGTTTAAAATTATTTAAACGGTATAAAACAACTGAGCAATACACACACACACACATCTATATATATATATATATATATATATATATAAGCGCAAACAACTAATATACAGAGTAAGAGATAAAGTGAGATGATACAATCAATTTTATAGTGGTTCGATTATCCCAACCTACGTTCACTATTCAAGTTTCTCTTAAGATTTTTTCACTATCGTCAAGCACTTACGGGTGTACTTCAAACCTTTTACAAAAATTTACCAAACTGCGTTTCAAAGTCACTAAACTTTCAGTACTTGTGATCTTCCCTTTGTATGCTTCACCACACACAAAGAATAGTAAGGATGGCTCACCCTTATTTTCACAATGATTTGATAGTAGTTTGGTTTATAAATAATAATCAGAAACTCTCTTAGAAGAGTAGACATTGCAATGAATCTCACAAAAAAGAAATCATAAGTAAAATGATGAACAGTGGCTGCTAAAATTTTTCTTTCAGAATAGCAGATGAGAAAATTTGAGCTGTTGATCTCATGTCAATGATTTTCAGTATTCTCTCTTGTCTCTTTGGAATGACTGATAATCATATCCTTATATAAATCTGAGCTTCACTATAGCATTGCAGACATTTAATGCTCTGATGCATAGACGTGATTCGGGCGATCTGTTGATCTCATTTGTCAATGATTTTAGTATAAATATGAGGTTCAATATAGCCATTGAAAATTAAATCTTACTATTTAATACTCTGAAACACATCCGTAAACAGGCGTGATTCGCGTAGTGATTTGCAGAAATTGCGCATTTGGGTCGACTCACAGTGAGGCTGGGTCAACTCAATGTCCTAAGAATTCAAGTTCTTTGCCCGTGGGTCGACTCATCTTGATGTTTGGGTCGACTCAAAATGATGAGGTCTAGGCTTCTTTGCAGACCTTCATTAGTGGGTCGACTCACATAAGTTTCTGCCTTTAAGTTAATGCTTTGGGTCAACTGTGATTACTGCGTCTCAGCTCATGCTTGGTTTCGGTCTACTCACACGTTGTTTCTGCAATTTTACAAAGATATGATCACTTTGGGTCGACTCATGTTGTTATCTCAAAGCTTGAGTCGATTCACGATCGCTGCAGAGAGTAAATTTAGAGAATTACATGTCTTGGGTTGACTCAAGAACCATCTTAGATCGACCCATGGTCACTTCTGAAGA
Source organism: Aequorea victoria (assembly GCA_032361285.1). NCBI lineage: Eukaryota > Metazoa > Cnidaria > Hydrozoa > Leptothecata > Aequoreidae > Aequorea > Aequorea victoria. Next base: position 11,421 of record JAUTBS010099942.1, on the reverse strand, counting down.
AATTCTACAAAAAATACCGAGAGCTTGTCATTTTGGGTCGACTCATGCAATGTTTTGGGTCAACTCAAATTCTTGAAAAATTCTAAAAAATATATATCTTGATTCTGAGATAGTGCTTCATTTGAAAACTGATTTAATGATTCTTATAGTCATTATAATACTTGATTTATTACCTGAAATAATTTTAAATCTTGTTAAATACAAGATCAACCCCAATCATGGGTGTTAACCATAAATAATCATTTGAACATAGATTGATTTAAAAACATGTACTAAGAGATTTTCAAAACGATTTTAAATGATAGATCATCTTAACTTATTAAGGCTTTGCTTGTTATCATTAAAATTAATAAACGATTTATTTAAACTTTGGAACTAACAAAAGAAACTCTAGATCTTCTAGGGAAATCCTAAGGGAGAGAGAAAAAAAATGTGGGTGTTGAAACCCATCTTAAATGGAAAAGGAGAATGTTGAGATTTCTATTGCGTCAACGTCCAAGAGAAGGTTGCGGGTAAAATCCAGCTTAGAAGAACGTTCAGATTGCCTCAACGTCTCGGGACTTCCTCAGAAAATCGAAGAGAGAAGAAAAAGGGCTAGCTTAGACCCTGGCTAAAAAGAACGAAAGAGGTTGGGCTTCAGCCCAACGACTACGAGGCTCGGGATAACCTCGAAGGGTCCTAGGAGAGAAAAAATGAGGCTCGGGTGATGAAACCTGACTTTAAACAAAAGAAAGGTCAGGCAACAATCCAACGACAATAAATCTCAGGACAATCTCGGAGGGTCCCAGGAGAGAGAAAAAGAGGCTCAGGTGACGAAACCCGACTCAAAACAAAGAAAAAAGGTTGGGCAATAGCCTAACGACGTAACACCTCGGGATGACCTCGGGCATCCTGGGTGAGAGAAAAAGAGGCTAGGGTGATGAATCCCAGCTGAAAACAAAGAAAAAAGGGTTAGGCAACAGCCTAACAATGTCAGACCTTGGGACGACCTCGGGGGGTCCCAGGAGAGAGAAAAAAAGGGTCGGGTGATGAAACCCGGCTCAAAACAAAGAAAAAAGGTTGCACAACAGCCCAATGATGTCAAACCTCGGGACGACCTCGAGAGGTTACATAAGAGAGAAAAAGAGGCTCTCGTGACGAAACCCAGCTCAAAATAAAGAAAAAAAAGTTAGGCAACAGCCCAACGACGTCAAACCTCAAGATGACCTTAGGGGGTCCCGAGAGAGTGCAAAAGAGGCTCGGGTGATGAAACCCAGCTCAAAACAAAAAAAAAGGTTAGGCAACAGCCCAACGACGTCAAATCTCGGGACGACATCGGGGGCTCCTAAGAGAGAGAAAAGAACTCGGGTGATGAAACCCAGCTCAAAACAAAGAAAAAAGGTTACACAATAGCCCAATAATGTCAAACCTCTGGACGACCTTGGGGGGTCCTGAGAGAGAGAAAAAGTGGCTCGAGGAATGAAACCTGACTCAAAATAAAGAAAAAAGGATGGGCAACAACCCAATGATGTCAAACTTCGAGATGACCTCGAGAGGTCCCATGAGAGAGAAAAAGAGGCCCTGGTGATGAAACCCAACTCAAAACAAAGAAAAAGGTTGGGCAATAGCCCAACGATGTCAAACCTCAGGACGACCTCGGAGGTCCCGGGAGAGAAAAAAGAGGCTCGGGTGATGAAACCTGACTCAAAACAAATAAAAAAGGTTGGGCAACAGCCCAACGACGTCAAACCTCGGGACAACCTCGAGGATCCCTAGAGAGATAAAAAGAGGCTTGGGAGATGAAACTCAGCTCAAAACAAAGAAAAAATGATGGGCAACAATCCAATGATGTCAAACCTCGAGACGACCTCGGGAGGTCCCAAGAGAGAGAAAAAGAGGCTTGGGTGATGAAACCTGGCTCTTAACAAAGAAAAAGGTTGGGCAACAGCCCAACGACGTCAAATCTCGAGACGACCTCAGGGATCCCGGGAGAGGAAAAAAGAGGCTCAAGTGATGAAACTCGGCTCTAAACAAAGAAAAAGGTTGGCCAACAGTCCAACGACATCAAACCTTGGGACAAACTCGAAGGGTCCTAGGAGTGAGAAAAAGAGGCTCGGGTGATGAAACCTGGCTCTAAACAAAGAAAAAAGTTGGGCAATAGCCCAACGACGTCAAACCTCGGTACAATCTCAGGGGGTCCTGGGAGAGAGAAAAAGGGGCTCGAGTATGAAACTCAACTCAATACAAAGAGAAAATAAAATCTACACTAATCAGTCATAAGCAAGCAAGAAAATTAAAACACATAATCTTACAAGGCGTTTGTCCTAAAGGGAAAGTGCTAAGCAAACTAGATGCAATAAAAAAAGGCTGGGTAGTCTAGTAACCAGGTACCTTCTAAATAGAGTCAAGAATATATACCTCTCCTGCCAAGTAATACCTGATGAGGTCAAACGGTACGCAATAACTCTTTTTTCTATATCCAAAGGGACATACGGACAGAAGGCTCACCTGCTTCCCCCACATAACCCTGAGACAGTAAACTGCCGGGGTGAAAGGTAGACTTGGTTTATTTTATTTTCTCCTTTCTTCTTTTATTTTTGAAAAGTAACTGTCGAAAATGGAAGGAATGAGATAGAAAATAATGCAATGCAATGCCAATACTAATGAGAAACTTAAGACAAGAATATTGAAATATTTTTCAAGTTTAGCTCGCTTTCTTAAGTGTCCCCAGTGGAGTCGCCACTATGAGGAACCCTCCCAAAAAATGCACCACCCTCCCTTTTAAAAAACTCTTATTTTTATAAAATTATCTCAGTTTTAAGGTTTTAAAAGAAAAGTGGGGATTTATATTTTTGAAAAGAGAGCCCCCCAAATGTGTCTGTGTTAAGAGCTGCACAATTGGACTCACCACTTGAGAAAACAAAACTTTCAAGGTACTATTCCATCGTTACCAGAGATAATGGTTCAGGAGCTAGGGTACGAGAAGGGAAGGTGTTAAGCACCCTTCTCGCCAGATCAGAAGATCGGCTTCTACTTAACCATTTATTTAGTTATTGTCTTAAGTTTTTCAAAAGTAACATATACAGAACGGGGGTTGAAGAGAGATTAGGAAAAACCAAGCAATAAAACAAAATCTAACCTAAAAGCAAAGGTTTTCTAGGTATGCTTGCACTTAGTTGCATGTTAAAAAAGGAGATGGAAACATGTCAGTGTACAAAATGAACACAGAAGCATGCTGTTGATATAAAAAAAGATACAGAAACCTACTAGAAGGCCACTGGTTTTTAACAGAGGTGACGCACATGTCACTATAGCAGAGTGATCTTGACACCGGGAGGACCAAAAGGGGCTACTATTTTAAGAAAATAGTGTGTTTATGTATGAAAGTATTTTATGTTTTGAAGAAAACAATTAAATATGACATTTCACGTAAACGGTTTTCAACATATAGTCTAAAAACCTACGTTGCATGTTTTTCTAAGAAAAGGTTTAAAAAGAAACTACGTTGCATGCTTTTCTAAGAGAAAGTCTAAAAAGGAACTACGTTGCATGCTTTTCTAAGACAAGAAAAAAAGATGTTTGCACAGAAATAAAAATAAAGTCGGGGACAACGAGACCAACGACGTCTTTCTCCCCTTTACTGATAAAAACTAAACTAAAATGATGAATTATCAAAAATCTCGGTCAAAGAGCAAGTTTCAATGCGAAGGCGCGGGTGCTATTCGGTAGCTTTCCTCAAGTGCAGCGCGTCCTGCTTCGAGGAGTTCTCTGTATGGCTTCGAGTCATCTAAACTTTGTTCGGTGTATGGGTTTGTGTGTTAGTTTAATTCAGTCCTTAATCCATTTTTCATATCGAGTTTGTAATTCGACAGAGTCTTGGCTTCTCTGATCTTGGGGATCTGAAACAATGGGGGATATGGTTTTATTTATAGGCTTTGGGTGAGGAAGCTTTCAAAAGGGTGAAAGCTTCTTCTCAAGGTGGCGTGCGCCAGGTTAGAGGTGGCGCGTGCCACGATGAACCAACGCGGGCGCCTTTGGGGCAGGTTTAGAAAAAGGTAGCGTGCACCACTTTGAGGTGGTGTATGCCAGGGGTATTTTTTATGTTTTTGGTGTTTTTGGTATTTCTAGTATTTTGGGGTATGTTCGGGTATTCCTCAGACTCTCAGGCTCGTACGAAGTTTACTTCAATGCGAGTTATGCATATAGTCATCATCGAAAGAAAATCGGATAAACTTAATGTGCGGGTTAGTTAAAATCGGGGTGTCTACACTCGCCGACTTCTGGAACAGAGAGAAATGGTGGTGCTACAAGATAATCCTTTAGTTCAGCTAAAGCTCATTCACACTCTCCCGTCCACTGAAATTTCTTAGCCTTTTTTAGGAGCCAAAAAAAGTGGTGACATTTGTCCGAAGCTCGACTGATGAAACAATTAAGCGCGGTTGCCATCCCTGTGAGTCTCTGGACCTCTTTGATGGTTCTTGGGCTCTGCAACTTCTGTATTGCCTAAATTTGTTCAGGATTAACCGCAATTCCCTTGTATGTAATGAGAAACCCGAGAAACTTTCCTGAACTGACACTGAAGGCGCACTTTGAAGCATTTAACCTTAGTTTAAAGGTTTCAAGAATGTCAAAGATGGTCTGTAGATCGGTCAAATGCACACTCGATTCCCTGCTTTTAACTACCATATCGTTGATGTAGACCTCTATGGTTTTGGAGAGCAACTTACTGATCATCTGCGTTGCCAATCTATGGTAAGTAGCGGCAGCAATTTTAGCCCAAAAGACATCACCCTATAGCAATATATCCCCTTTGGAGTAGTAAAAGAAGTTTTCTACATGTTTGGGGGATACATGGTTATCTGATCATAACCTCTATATGCATCCATGAAAACTCATCCTCTGATGTCTAGGTGTGGCATCCACAAGCTGGTCAATTTGGGAGAAAGGGAAACTGTCTTTTGGGGCAATCCTTATTAGGGTCAATGTAGTCGACACAAACTAGCCACTTGCCATATTTCTTTTTTACAACTATTATGTTCGTAATCCAGTTTGGGTAATGGACCTCCTGAAGTGCATTAACCTCCAACAGTCAGTCAACCTCCTCTTCCACTGTTGTGGCGTTCTGTGTTGGTGACCTTCTCCTCTTCCGTATCACCGATTTGTGAGCAGGATCCACATTGAGCTGATGAGAGATCATCTTGGGGTCGATCCTGGACATCTCTTATCGGGTCTAGGCAAAGATCTCGTGGCTGGCAGTGAGGAATTGAACCAACTCAAATTCCTCTTATTCGGCTAAGAGGGTGCCGATCAAGAAGTATCTCTCTTCATTTTCAGGATCAATCTGGTCTTTTTTGAGATCTTCCACCACTTTTTTCTCAATAGTTAGATTGTACTCGTCGATGTTTGCTCCTTCGGGGACCTCAATGGTCATCACCTCAGTGAGGACTCCTTTTCTCTTGATGGTAGCAATGAAGCATTGCCGCCACACCTATTTGTCCACCTTTATCTCTATCACTTCTCCGTCCACTTAGAATTTTAAGGATTAATGGTAGATCGGTGGCATAGCTTTCATTTACATGGAGCAATGTTCGTCCCATGATGGCGTTATAGGTCGAATGCTGGTCCACTATGAGAAACTCAGTATTGAGGAACACGGGTCTAGCCCGAATAGGCAGGATGACTTTCCCCAGTGGCCAAACTGGGTTTGACCCAATGCCAACTAGCAGCGTGAGGAATTTTTGGAGTTGAGCAAACTGTAGTATATGATTTCGACCGAACTCCCCTGATCAATAAGGATTCTTATAATATCGTAGTTGGCCACCCATAATATTAGGACCAAGGCGTCGTTATGGGGATTCTGGACTCTAGAGAGATCATCGTCCGAAAATGAGATGTGTTCCCTCGGTGACTATCGTGGAATGACATCCCTTCTCGTCGTCTTATTGCTTTCAACCTCTCTGGCGTGAGCCACTTTTTGTACCTGGTGCCAAGCTTCTCCTTCCTCGAGGGGTCTAGTGCACCGTATATGACGTGGACAGCACCGATAGAGGCATCATCTTTTTCGGTGCTGGCCAATTGGGCTGTCTGCTTCTCTCGCGGCACCATTATTTTAGCTTCAACATGCTTGTTCAAGTGTCCCGCCTCTATCAGTTCTTCTGGGTGTTGCCTGAATGTTCGAAAATCTTTCGTATGGTGGCCGTGGTGTTTGTAGTAGAAGCATTTCTTATTTTGGGGCCTCTTATTGGGATTCCAAATCATCTTAGTTAGTCACTGGAAATAGGATTTATTCTTGATCTTGTCTAGGAGCTTGTGGATAGGCTCGTTGGACACAGTCTGGAATGCTCAGTGGGCTTTCAGGTCTGTTGAGGTCGGCGCCTCCTTCCGTCGCGGTTGGTCCTTTCTCTCCTTGTTCCCTTTTTTATCTGGGTACTTGGACATCAAGCCCTGCTGGGCTTGGAACAAGTCTTCCTCTACCTTTGCATGCTGCTCGATCTTCACCATAAGTTCAGGCATTGTGTTCGGGAGCTTCTTTATGAGGGCCTATATGAGCCCACTGGTAGGCGGGAGACTGAGCTTGAATGAGTCCATAGTCATCTGCTCGCTGCAACCTTCGACCTCATTGTATAACTTCTAATACTTTCGAGCATACTCAAGGATAGTCTCAATATCACTCTTTTGGATGGATATAAGTGCATCAACTCCTTTGTGATGTTTGTTGTTAGTGATGAATTGAGTTGTGAATGCCTCGATTAACTGCTTCTAGTTCTTAATGGATCGTGGAGCCAATTTGTGGAACCATCTTAAGGCGAGGTCCCTTAAACTGGACGGGAATATTCTACACAGGAGTGCATCATTCCCACTCCAAAGGGCCATCGCCTGTCAATAGTGCCAAACATGGCTCACGGGACATGTCCTTCCGTCGTACATCTCAAATTTAGAAGGGGTAAACTTGTGATGGGGGTCAGAGTTTTCAATTACCTCGGAAAGTAGTGATATTGAAATCTATTCCAAGACTTTTCTTGCCATATCATCCATCATTCTTCTCCTGCTTGCTGCAAGTGGTCGTCTAGCCTATTCTCAAACCACTTTGTGAGGTCTTGTTGAATTTTTTATAATTTTGGTATGTTTAGATTGAGTGCTGTGCTCTGAGCGCCTTGGGTAGCGCTTTGAGATTCCCACTTTCCTGGGGACTTCTTGGGCCTCCACTCTTCTTTCCTAAGTGTATGCTCAGTGATGAGACTAACTTTCTCCCTCGAACCTGATAGATCTTTTCTGAGTTTTTGGGTCCCCCTGGCCCTTTGTCTGGCTATGAGTCGAGAGCGGGCCAAGGGATTCCAACTGACATCGAAGCTCGGATATCTCATGGTCTCACCGGTGCATACGTTTTTCAAGGTCATCGATAATGCGCTCCCTCCTGTGAAGGCGATCCTCCATCCTCCTTATTGAGCTCTGTGGGTCTTGATTTCCAGTGCTCTTTTCGGGGGAGAGGTTCAATCTCCTACCATCCTTCGACACCTCTGAACGTAATCGCCTCTGGCTTGAATTTTCTGTTCGTTTAGCAAGTGAATCTACGTCCTGAAGGGGAGTAAAGCGAGGGAGAATTCACTATTTGCTTCAAAATTATTAAATATTAAATATTCTTAGAATATCATGTAATATGTGAATCTACGTCCTGAACGGGTGACTCTATATTGTTCGGATTTTGTGCTTTTTTTTTTGGACCTTAATTAGTTCGAGCCCAATTTAAATTGACTAACTGAATTTAACCCCTCTAATATAATAAAGGTATTTAAATTGGAGAATTGGGGGTCAGAGTGATAATGGAAGTATATATAAGGATTCTTTCCAATACATTTTTGAATTGTGAAATAAATTGTTGAAAATTAAAACTTGATCATGCTTGGTATTGGAAAATATATTATTCATAACTTTTTAACAATTACAATACATGTGTAGAAAAAGTAATTTGAATAAAAGAAATTGCAAAGAAATGCAAACCGAGTCCTGCAATCGCAGCTTCCTTGAGAATGATTCGTCGCCTACCGAGGGTGTTTGTAGCTCTGGCGTCACTCTCCTAGGATAAAACGGCACTCTGAAGCTTTGGAACACCTCCAAGGATCGGCCCACGAACTTTTTCTTCGCTTGCCTCTCTCTCTCTAACCAAAAAAAATTGAACTCTCTTGTACTTGTGGGTTGTCTCTTGTTGTATTCTCAAGTTGTGTGTAACAAAAGAGAGTGAGCTCTCTTTATATAGAGCCAAGGAGGAGGGGTTACACAAGGGCCATAATGCACCCACTAATGGCCAGGAATTCTCCTAATGAATTCAGCTATAAAGCCCCTAATGAAGGTCATGAATGACCACAAAAGAGTTGGGAGTTACAAGACCAAAAGAATTCAGAAATGAATTCTTACATAGGTTACAAACAAACCTCAATTGAATTTGCAATGAATTCTGAAAATTGGGAATTACATGCAGCAGAATTCCAACAAAATGTATGACAGTAATAAAATAAAAAATACATATATAGTTGCTTATAACTTGTAGGTGCTCTACTGTTTTTTTGTCCTTCTGTCTAGTAATAAGTTTTTGTAATTTGTTGGGTTCACTAGGGGCTGGTTAGGTTTCCTACTCCCTTTCTTTTTATCTTTTTTTTATCTTTCTTTGCATATGTAATCTACATATATGTACACGTGTTACTTAGGGTTCGGACGGGGGTTTGAGTGGTTGGTCAGATCAGCAAAAGGGAGGAGGGTCATAGGGAGGGAGTGACCTGGCTCCTCCCATGATAGCTTCCAGTTGAGTATATAAAGTCGAGTTGAATAGTTGGGATTACAGTTTGCTGTTTCTGATTCTTTCAAATTATTGTATGATTTAATTTTAATATTTTAATAGAGTTGCAACTAAATATCCAAGATTTTGTTATTGGACCTACATCTATGCAATAATGATTAATGAATTAACCCGAGTAGAGGTCCTCATCTAATGCAGATCACTGTGTACTTCCCAGAGAATCATATTGATATTATGACCAATCGCATGTCAAAACACGAATTGATAATAGAACCAAAAGAATGTTAAGAACCAGAATTTTTTTTGAAAACATGCAAGGATTACTTCTTAAGGTTGATAAGTTGATATAGAAGATTTTCTACCAACGGATATCACATAGTTTAAATGTGTGTATTTGTGAGAGGATACTAAGAAGTAGTTTGTTCAAATCTATAATGTGTATGCTATTTAGTGTGGTTGAAGTCATGTGAGGCAAGTTTTTTTTTTTTTTTTGTTTTTTTTGAGCGAGCGCACGTGAGTGAGTGATTGTTTTTGTCGGCTGAAAGTATATGAATAATCAGTGATGCACAAAGTACATTTTTTTAGTAATTGCCTCTTTATTTTAGCTAAAAAAAATGAAGATAGGGGTGGACTATAATAAACATTGAAATGAATTATAATAAGGAAATTTAATTCAATGAACATGATATTTCAAGACTATTAATTAGTCTTTGGAATATAAATTCTTCTTAATTCTATCTAGAACAACAAACATGATCTCATCAAACCATATTATATACGTGACTATAATTAAATTGTCCAATCCCAAACGTCAAAATTGATTCCACTTTTGAATATTATTAAGAATGTTCACCCTTTTTTTTAAACACGTGTTTGCTACTAAAAATCATATATATGCCCATTTAAACACCGTGATAGTACTACCTTCATCATTTCTCTTTTCAAATAATATAAAAATGAAATTAAAAAACACTTATGCATAATCATTTTTCACGGGTAACCAAATTAAAAAGGAAAAAAAATAAGAATAATAATTATTTTGATAGATACCTTTTTTTTCATGACTTTTACTAAAACCTCATATGGACCAAGGGGCAGGGGACTTTTTAGAATAATAAAAATAGATAGGTAATGAAAATCAAAACACTATAACCATTTTTCATTCATCATCGAAAAAGTATGAGTCAAATAGGTATTGCTCGTTTGAAATAATATTATGACGCTCTATCTCTATCAATTTTCTTGTACTTGTATTGGACATTTCGATTGCTAGTTAAAGCATGTAATAATGACATCTCCGTATTAACATTTTATTGTTCTCTTTTCTTATCTTTCAGACGACTTCTACACGGTCGTCTTTGTTACGTCTCGGCATTGTGAGGGAATGACAACGAGATAATTGTGTTTCAAAGTTACACAGATCGTTAACCAATCCCTCCTGCTCTTTAACCCTAAACTTTCACTCTTTCCAAAGACCAACATAATAACCTTTAGGACTTGAGTACTTTTTAGTTCAGTAGTGGTCGTTGAACGTCGATAATAACCATTTTTCATTACGACATCGGCTAGTACCACGGATATCGCGTGCAAATGCCATAGTTACAACAGTATAGAAACAATAGAAAGCGTAGAAAAGACGATGGAGTAGCAATATGAATGTAGACGGTTCGATACGTTGCAGATTTCCATATTTCGTGTTTGAATGTATTTTTCTATATTTTTCAATTTTAAAAGTTTATATAAACGATGTATATCATAAAGTGATTAAATAGACGTTTGTTCCACGAATCTTTCATATTTCTAAAAAATTCTAATTTTTATTTAAATACGAAAAACGATTGATTATCAGATCGCTATTTAGTTTCTTTATAATGTGATCGTTTTTTACTTTTTTTTTGTTTTCATTTTAGTTATCATTTTCGTTTGTTCATAAAGTTTGAACGTGAATATTTTGAAACTTAAGAAATAGTTAGTGAATCGTTGGCGCTCATTGTTATTTTTTTTTTTAATTTTTGAGTTATGTAAATAATAGGTTAGTTTCGAGCAATGAATCATTAGGTATTATTACGAATTCAAAATATTCACAATGTTGATTTATTACCTGATGTATCCCCTTCTGTATTCTTTGAATTTTGGTTTGCTTTAAATCGTCTGTATCTATATTTGTATGCATTTAATCTGCTTTTAATGACAAGACGATGATAATTCTTATGAATGTGCGTCCTGACTTCAAAATCCTCAAAATCATAGTTTTGTCATCAAAAGAGGAGAATTTTTCATTTTTTGTGATCTTTATGGAAAGTCAAATTATTTTGTTAATAAAAATCAAACAAAAGTTTTTTAAAATAAAAAGTTTTAATTATTCATTTTTTTCCAAAAAACGATAAAAAACTATAAAATGAGGGCTAGGCCATTGGTCGATTCCTTATTTTTAGGAGTTCATTTTCAATTGAATCACCTTTTCTAAGAAATCATTTTCAATCAAACCATATTTTTGTTCAAAATAATTAAAAACCCTAAAAAAAAAAAGAGGGACCCTATCATTTTCAATGTAAGATCCGATAAAATTTGAAATTTTTAAAAGATAATTATTAATTAAATAATAAATTAAAATAATTAACAAATGAATTAAATTAAGTACAAGTCTAAAA
>JAUTBS010099831.1:0-12887 GCA_032361285.1 Aequorea victoria | reverse complement strand
TCACAGTAAATATGAAGGTATTAAGTATAACCTAATGAGACCTATAATTAAGGACTAAGGAGTGGCAAGTTGTGCACCCCTGTTTGGTTTAGCCCATCATCTTTCGTGCGGTAAAATTCAGTAGCAATGAAGATATAGACGAATAGTGAGGACTTGAGCCAAATAGTTAATGGCAATCACGAATATAAGGAGAGGTTGCGCTCGGCTTATTAGTACCTTTGTCAAGGATTATTGTGATCTAGATTTGTTTATCCAATTAACTGTGGAAATCGTAATCATTAGTTGATTCTTAGAACAAGACGTGTTTCGGTTACGTCTTAGGACATGGACGGTGAAGAGAAATTGTATGTTTCAGTGCATGCGGAAGAGGGACATCACTCACACACAAGATAACGGAAAAATTGATAGTCAAAGTGAATCCAAACAATGTTGGACATATGGCAAGATCGGACATGTGTTGAAAGAACTTGTGGGGTCAAATGTCAAACCAATATTTAAGTGTTTTAATTGTAAACAACCATGACACCTCATGAAAGATTATCTAAAGGAAAATCCGACGATGACGCCAGTAGGAAGTATAGTAATGGAAAGGCTTAGACATGTGGAGCAAGTTGTGTGGGAGATGGAGTAAGACATGCAAGAAAAGATGATGAACAACATTTTCCTAAGAGAAATGACGAAATGAAGATGGAAAGTAAAGAAAGATCGGAAATGATTTATACTTGGAAAACCCGCTTGTATGAGGTGAGTTTTGTGAAGAGTTGACAACTTGGAAATTCTTTATGATAAAAGTATGCTTTGTGAAAAGTTACCTTGCTTTCAAAGTGATGAAATGTTTTATTCTATTGTTCCATTTATAATGCTCTTGCTAGTGATTGGTGAGCACGTGGATTATAGCTCACCTCCACACAGATTGATATTTTTTTGGCAGATTTTGACGTCAGGGCTATGTCCGGTGTGGTCCACTGTGGTCTTAGGCTTTTAGAGAAGGTTGTAAGAAGTTGGGTTTTGGGAACACCTTTTGTTTTTTCTCTTTGAAATGTAATTAATGAGATAATATTGATGAGGCCATGAGTCCTCTTGTGTAAATTTTTTGATGCTATGTTGGGCCCAAGGATGAAGTAATGATTCTATGTTAAAAGAAAAAATAAATTACGCTTAAATGTTGTGAATGCTGTTAAGAATGTTGGGTTGTGTACCTATCATCAGGTTCCATGCCCGGTGCTCGGGGTGGGGCTTGACAGCATTGGTCACTAATTCTGACAAGGACTTCACCTCAAACAATGAAACTCTACTATGAATGGCCGGGAGTAATCCTCTCCTGAACAGTACCATTTTATCTTCCTCTTCAGCAACATATTGTGGCGCGAACCTGGACAACTCAGCAAACTTTGTCTCATATTCTGCCACTGACATTCATTTTTCTTCAAGCATAAGGAACTCCATTGTTTCTGCTTCTTGATAGCCACCGGGTAATATTTTTCGTCGAAGAACGCTAGGAATTTCGTTCAGAAGAGCTCACGTTCTCTTCTTTTATATTTGCGCTTCACCATGCGCCACCAATGTTCAACCTGTCCTTCCAACACGTAAATTTCCAACAATACCTTATGTTCTTATGTGTAACCTAATTGTTCAAAAATCTTCTCTATGCATAACTTCCACATTTCTACATCATCTAGATTGATTGACCCCTTAAAAGTTGGAGGATGCACCTTCAAGAACTTCTCCAACACTAATCCTTTATCCCAGCTCATAGATTTTTCTGCGATAACTGCCCTTGGTTGAGATTGTTGCTCACCAATCATGCTCACTAAGGCTTGAAGAGCCTGAAGAGCTCCCTCAGCAACTGGGGCTTCTGGAACATCTGGTGCTACCAGAATAGCTAGGGCTGCTGGAGCCCCTGGGTTTTCTATAACATCTGGGCTACTGGAGTAGTGCTAAGGGTATACTCTCCTTGTGCATCCTTCGTAGTCGCATACCTAGAGCTCACAACATGTCTCGGGTGAGCCATATCACTGATCAATGTAGAATAAGAACAGATTTAAGGTATTGCTTAATCAATCTACTAACAAAACTCATAACATAGAACTCTGGCGATCTTGACCTCTACTAATGATATGATGTAATATTTTTTAAACTTTTTGCTCTGATACCACTCTTGTCACACCCCAATTCGAAAAAGGTGATCGGCCATGGATCATGTGCCTTAGCCCAATGAACCAAGAAAGCCTAAAATATACGATTAGCTAACAATATGCTAAAACATACCAAAATACATGGGATTTAATCAATTAAAATCTATAATAATCAATGTGGGACAAACAACCCATAACATTTCAACAATATGTTGTCTCAACAACTCATAATCATTCAATATTTATTCAATACTGAAGAAAAATACATGTCCTAAGAGATCTTATTCTTGGATCCCACGAAGCCACTGAGTCCATCGATAAGCTTCTTCACTGGTTACCTAAAATGTTTAATTTACAACGTCAGCTAAAGCTGGTGAATGGAAGCATGCGTAATAATATACAGTTCTAAAACAGGGGATTCAAATAGTTTTTTTTTTTATAATTGAACATAATTATTGTAAGAGATACACAGTATAAGTAAAAGGGCGATAACACAACCCATCATTTCTTCTTAATCAAAATATTCATAAGTTTTCCTCGTGATCTCCATATCATGACGAGTCACCAACATATATCTCAAACTAGACATCAAAGGTGTCCACAACAATCATGGGACATAAAAATGTCAACAATATAATCTGCACATAAAAATGCCAATAATATAATCAGGGCATCAATTGCCAATAATGGTGTAACGATATGATCATCAATATGTGTGTGAGAAACCATCAACAATCACAGGATCTCCCTGGAAAAAATAAGTAACCAATACCAATATAAATATTTATCCGGATAGCTTTAGCCCGTTGGATCCAACATTAAACATAGAGTCACCACAGGATGGTGCCTGCGTCTTTTTCCTACATGATTCCAGTTCAGGTCACCAGAGGCCTCGGACTGTCCCTTAAACTGTTGAGCAGCTAGGGTCACCTCATTCTTTGGGCCGGCTCTATTCTCTAGTTGGCCAGAGTCACATCCGTGGAGGCGTATCCCCTAGACTTTCCATATGGTCGCAAAAGAAGTCACATGATCGTACCATAATAGATAGAAAGAGAATTTGTATATATCATACAAGATAAAACATTTGTACGTAATTTTCATAAGAGAATGTTATAACACTGTAATAAAACAATTTCGAACATATACATTTCTTTTTTAAGATAGTTTGGGGATATGGGGATTTATTGAAAGTACATAGCATGATAATTTACTCACCTGATATTCAATGCAAGGACAATGAAACATCAAAAGCAATGTAGGAATCCACGTCACCCTGATTATGTAATGTATCATAATCAACAATTAAAGCTCATTAAGCCATTTATAGCTACCAAATGGAACTTTCCCCCATTTATAAGTTTTAATGTTTGTTTTAGGTGTTAAATTAATCATCAATTAATTTAATTTATTATTAAACTGATACCCAAATAGAGCCTTAGTTTTAGAATTAAAAGAGAAAGATTTTTAAGGATTTCTCAGCATTGTGAGTCGACCCAAGTGATCTATGAGTCGACAAAACAGAGAAGATTTTGGTGTAAAGGTGTCATAGACGACCATGAGTTGACACAACAAGGCCATATGTCGACTCAAAGGTAGAAGGTCTCGACATCTCACTAACAGGCGACTGTGAGTCGACTCAAGTCCAACAGGTGATTATGAGTCGACACAGCAAAGGTTGTGTGTCGACCCAAGGCAAAAGTCCACGGTAATAGGTGACTGTGAGTCGACCCAAAGGCAGGATGAGTAGACCCAAAGCAGAGTGAGCTAAGACAGCTCCCCTTCAGTCGACCAAGATAGGCCATGAGTCGACTCACTGAATGAGTGAGTCAACCCAAGCCAAAGCAGGTTGTCTTGAGTCGACTCAAATGGTCCATGAGTCGACCCCAGGTAGCAGGCTGGTAAAGAACCGAGACCTCATCCAGTTGAGTCAACCCAACATTTACGTGAGTCGACCCACTGGCGAATGAACCTAGTTCTAAGGTATGTGAGTCGACTCAACCCCAAGGTGAGTCAACCCAAAACTTCGGACTAGAGATTTCATGGATGAAATCTCTGTAATCCAAGGTCTTTTCTTTTGACTTTCTTCACTGTTTAATACTCATATTTATTTTATCATATTTCTGAATGATATATATATATATATACATAACTGTTTATATGATATATCTTTATACATGGATTCTTTAATGATATATACATCAGTTATATATATATATAATAGATATATATATATATATGTGTGTATCTCTATTTCTTTTACCTATTTGTGTATGTAATATATCTATTTATCTATATGGGTGTTTGTAATAATTTAAGATTGATCTTTTGGTAGAGGTTAAATATTTATATAACAATGGTGGTAGATATATATAGATAGATATATATGGGTATCTGTTAAATCGAAAAACAAGGGTCGAGAGAGATACGAACCACAGATAGGAAGGAGATGATGATGATGACGACGATGTCATCGGTGATGGGTGGTGACGCCAAAGGTGGTTAGTGTTGTTGGTGCTTCCTCGGCGGTGGTGTCGCGGTGGTCCTGGGCAGCGATGCTGCAAGAGGAAGGAGCTGAGAGGGAGAGATCGCAGAGTGGGAGTTGGGAATCGCTGAGAGAGATAACAGAGGGAATGAGAGTTCTGAGGAAAGGAATCCCGTTTATAAGGGATTATCCACTGATTTGTAGGGATCATATCCCCCCAATCCCTCCTTTTGATTTATCTTTTCTATATTTAAAACATCTCAGCTGTCATCACATGCACAACACATCTCTTTTTATTTTACTCCCTTCTTTTATCTTCTTTTTCCTTATTTTATTATTGTTAACATAATTATTTTATCATTTATTATTTTAAAAGTTTTAGAATATTAAATTATTTAATTATCTTTTGAATTAGTTAGTTATTTTAATTAATTTATTTATTATATAAATTACCGAGTTTTACAGGGACCGTCATAACCATTTTTGGAGAATGAAGCATCCAATCACCAGCCACTGATGGCACCCCTTCGCTGTAAATACAGAACGAGGAGGAGGATCTCATCCTGAGTGGTTTTGAATTTGACGAATCAACATCTATTCAAACTTTGATGACCAAAGAACAATTGTACAGAAAACCTCAAGCGGTAACAATGATGGCCAAATATCATACTTCCAATGCCTTGGGCTTGGAAAAAGCCAACAATGTAGGAATGAATCGATAGATGTTCAAGGCAATAGCCATGCCCTTGGTCTAGGGTACGAGCCCATAGCCAAGGACTACGTTGAGAAAGTAGTGGAAGTACAGAAGAAGGCACAGGCCAAAAGAAGTAAGAATACATACATGGCCCCGATGCCAGCCTACGAGTCTCTGAATGGGTAGTTTGTGAAGGAATACGAGGCTTTTCAATTATGTAGATTCCCAGAACAATGGATAGATGAGTGGTCTGGGCAGAAAACACCTTGCATGGAGATATTCTTCAAACAACAGCTCACAGACAGCGATCCTGAAGAGGACAAGATAGAGGACGAGGATGAAATGAAAAAAGCACGCAAGACTGGATCGAGGATCTAGAGGAACTCACATTGGGGTCACTCTTTGAAGAAGGAGCAGGTCTAATACATGCGGAGGAAGACGCGGAGGTGATCGTCTTGTTGAGCAGCGACGCACCAATTGACTGTTCCTGCCTAATAGTGGATGAGGGCACCATTGGAATATATAATAGGGCTTATGAATATAATGCTTTGAGTGTTGTAGATAGTGAGTTAGAGTCCGAGTAGGACTCATCTGCATCTATAGGCCTAGAGTCCAGTGGTGAGTCCGATGGACACCCACCTATTGGGGTGTCTCGGTCTTTTATTTCCACTCAATGCATGTTAAAGTTTGTAATCTTCTGATTGCCCTACTGTACTTCCAATTAAGTGTTTGAATTCTCACTCTGAAAATGATTTTGATGGAGCTGTTCCCAGGGAAATAAAAATTTTAATTGAAAAAGAAGAAGAGATGTGTGTTAAACCCTTAATTGAAGAAACTTTTTCAATAAACCTAGGTACTGAGAAGGAACCCCAAATGGTCTAGATCGATTCTACTCTATCATCTAAAGAACGTGAGCCATTAATCAAACTATTTAGGAAATTTAAAGATATTTGTGCATGGTCATATAAAGACATGCCAAGAATAGACCTAGAAATCGTCCAACACAAAATTCCCCTCTACCCTGATGCCAAACCCGTAAAACAAAAGTTTCGACGTGTAAGACCAGATTGGGCCCTTAAAATCAAGGAGGAAGTTACCAAACAAGTGAACGCCGACTTTCTTCAGGTGACAAAATACCCCAACTGGATTGCTAATATTGTCATTGTACCAAAGAAATATGGTCTTGTGCGAGTTTGCATTGACTTCTGAGATATTAACAAAGCATGTCCCAAAGATAACTTTCCACCACCACACATAGACGTCCTTGTGGACAACACTGCTCTCCATGCCTTGTTATCATTCATGAATGGATTCTCAGGATACAACCATATCCTCATGACCCCCGAAGATAGAGAAAAGACTACGTTTATCACACCATGGGGGCGTATTGTTATTGGGTTATGCCCTTCTTTCTGAAAAATGCAGGAGCCACATATCAATGTGCTACAATGGCATTACTCCACGACATGTTACACAAGAAAGTGGAAGTATATGTCGGTGATATGATTGTCAAATCTCAAGACCGTGAAGGACATATTCTAGCTTTAGAGAAATTCTTCTAGAGAATCCAAAAATACCGAATGAGGCTAAATACACAAAAATGTGCTTTCGGAGTTAATGCTGACAAAATATTAGGATTCATCATCACCCAAAAAGGGATAGAGGTGAACCCTTCTAAAATCAAGAAATTTCTGGAAATGCCTTCCCCAAAGACGGAGAAAGAAGTTAAAGGATTTCTTGAGAAAATTTAGTTCATTAGTCGCTGCATCTCAAAACTAACTACAACCTGTGAACCTCTTTTCTATTTTCTCAGAAAGAATACAAAATTCTAATGGGATCAGCATTGCCAAAATGTCTTTGAATCTATCCAATAGTACTTACAAAAGCCTCTGGTATTTTTCCCTCTAGAACTAGGAAAACTGTTAATCATGTACCTATCAGTTAATGAGTCTGCAATGGGCTGCATGATAGTGCAAGAAGGGGATAATGGCGAAGAAAGCACCATATACTACCTGAGTAAGAAAATGATAGATTGTGAAGCCCGATACACGCCTCTGGAGGAAACTTGTTAGGCTTTGGTGTGATCATCAAAAAAGTCACGACACTACATGCTGGCATACCTTGTACTGTTGATTTCTAGAATAGACCCACTTAAGTACCTATTCGAAAAGCCTGCTCTGAAAAGAAGATTAGCCCGATGGTTAATCTTATTGGTCGAGTTTGAATTGCACTATAAGACCAGAAAATTCTTGGCCGATCATCCAGTTGAGGGAGACGAAGATTCAAATTTTTAGTTTCCCAGTAATGATGTGAAGAAAGTCGAGAATGATCTATGGATGTTATATTTTGATGGTTCCTCAAACCAATACAGTTATGGAATCTGAATACTGCTAGTCACTCCAGATGATTCGCATGTTCCGTTAGCCTATAAATTGAATTTTGAGGTCACCAAAAATCAAGACAAATATGAAGTGTGTATTGTCGGGGTGGAAGTAACCTTAGAGTTGGGAACATGGAAATTAGAAGTGATTGATTATTTTGCCTTGGTCGTCTCCCAAGCCAGTGGAAAATAGAAAGTCAAGGAGAAAAAATTGATATAGTATTACCAGGAACTCGACCGACTTATTCCCAATTTTGAGGAGTCCACTTCCATCCATGTACCTTGCCTTCAGAACAAATTTGTTGATGCCCTTGCCAAACTTGCCTCCATGATCGACATACCGCAAAAGGCAAGAACGAGGCCTTTAGTAATTGAATAGAGGAGCATGAGAGCATACAAAGTTGTAGTCTTAGATCGAGGAACTAGAGATGGTTTTCCTTGGTTTCATGACATATGGAACTTTATTAATGAGGAAAGATATCCAAAAGATGCAAGTGGAAAGGATAAAAGAGCCATAAGAAAATTAGCAGCTCAACTCGTCATCTGTGGCGGAAAGTTGTAGAAAAGGACTTATCTGGGGGTGAATAAACTTTGTGTAACAAATGAGGAAGGTCAAGAAATTGTGAAAGAAGTACACGAAGGAGTCTGTGGGCCACATATGGACGGGATGATGTTGACCAAAAATATTTTGCAGCAAGGCTATTTCTGGATGACAATGGAAACGGACTGTGTTAAGTTCGTAGAAAGGTGCTACAAATGCCAAATCTATGCAAATATGGTACATCTTCCACCATCAAAATTATACAGTGTGACATCCCATTAGCCATTTTCAGACTAGGGAATTGACATCATCGGAAAAGTCACGTCGAAAGTTTTGAACGGGCATGAATTCATTTTAGTAGTCATCGACTATTTCACCAAATGGGTCAAGGCTACTTCCTTTTCAGTCCTCAAAGCATCTAACATGGCTAAGTTTATCAAGCATAACATCATCTGCCGATATGGTCTTCCTCACGGACTTGTATCAGTTAATGGATCTCACTTCCAAGGGAAAGTACTAGATTTGCTAGAAAAGTACAGAATCATCACGCACAGGTCATCCTTGTACAAACCGAAAATCAACGTGGCAGTCGAGGTGGCAAATAAGAACATCAAGAGAATCCTGCAAATGATGATATAATTCAATAAGGATTGGCCGAAAACGTTGTCATTTTCCCTTTGGGGATACAAAACATCAATCCAAGCCTCGACAGGAGTCACCCCATACTCTCTAAATACAGGATGAAAGTTATTCTACCCGTAGAACTAGAGATTACTTATCTCCGAGTAATAGCAGAATGCAATATACCAGAAGCAGAATGGCAGAGGGATCGTTCTGGGGACTTTCTTTTATTCGACAAAAGTAGACTTAGAGCGTTCTTTCATGTTCAAGACTATCAAAAAAGGGTAGCACGGTCATTTAACAAATGGGTCAAGATCTAAAATCTCAAAGAAGGGAACCTAGTGCTTAAAGAGATTCGAGCCCCTATCTTTGATCCGAGAGAAAAATTCAAACCAAATTGGGTTGGGCCATACATAATCAAAGCCATTATGACAGGAGTGGCCATTATTGTTATGGACCTGGACGGAAACACTTTTAATACCCCAATCAATTTAGACCAGCTAAAAGATTACTACCCTTAAAAAAGAGATATGAAGATAAGAGAGGCTCGTTGGGTCAAATATCAATGAATTTGTGACCAAAGAAAAAGTTAGGGCAGCCCACAAGATCAAAAACCCAGAAGGACAGTTTTGGCAAAAATAAGGGCAATAAAAAGATAGAGTGTTAAAACCCGAGTTGGAACTAGACTAAAATTACGTTGTGGCCTGATTCCTTTTCTTTGAGATATGTAGGCAATTTCAGTTTAAAGTTCGACCCAAATCTGTGCATAAATAAACCTCCCCTAAAAGGAGAAGTACGACATACTTAAGTACTTCATATTTTAAACCCTCCATCTTACAATGATTCAATGTAAAGATCTCTTTAAAATCCTTTGACTAAATTATATGGCAAAAATGAATATCAATGAACAAGGAGAAAATATCAAAGATCAAAAAATGGAGAATTTCGTATTACTTAGCTTTAATGAATAAAAGTTTATACATGAAAAGGAAAAATTGCAAATTCTAAGTCTTTTTCAAAAAAAAAATGAAAAGGAAGGGAAAGAAAACAACATAATAATGGAAGTGCAGCAGGAACAACCAGATTAAGTCCTTTTTTCCTCTCACATTGTTGTCTTCTTCCCACTTTATTTCTCCTTTCCCAGCCATGCGAGGTACCTATCAGAGAGGCACTACTCAGAGATCCCCTGAGTCAATCATCTCATGAGATGACTAGAATTGTCGATAACGCTCTAGAAGAGGGGCATAATAAGAAGAGGTAGTCATGTAAACCGCCACTGGAGGGCATGTCTGAAGACGACTAAGATGATGCAAATTGCGAGAGGGTAGATAAAAAGTAGTCAATTTCAGGCCCACAAGCAAAATATCGGGATGCTCCATGGTCGAAACTATCACTACATGAATAATCCACCAAGGATAACGCCAACAAATGTCTTCACCAGTTAGGGCATCAAAGAAAACTTCCCACACAGCCGTGGTGGTATGAGGGCAGGAAACCCTCCTCTATAGTAAGGCTCTCGGAGTATAGACTCCATCCAGTGGATACTCTAGAACGTTCACCTTCTCCAATAAGCAAATCTAAGAGAAATACATAAAAAGGAAAGTTGAGTGGAAAATTGAGAGAAATGTGAGGAAAAAGGAGAGTTGAGCAAAGAAATTAAAAAAATGCAGGAAAATGAGAGCCGAGTGGAAAGATTGAGCGAAATATAAAAAATGAGAGTTTTCAAGAGATACCTGAAGAACTAAGGGATTGCCCAAAAAGAAAATGAGACACCAGAATGAATGATGTCAAAACCAATAAGAGTCTCGGCTAAGATCAGTGGCACAAAGTTCTTTCCATCCTTAACCTGTGAAGCTACTTGTACTAAGGTAGTACTAACATCATCATTTCCTGGAGAAAGAAGAAAATGTGCCAGAAGAAAGATACACAAGGCGTAGTGATTGCAAGATTGTGAAGGAAAGTCAAAAAGAGAGTTGGAAGGGCAAAAATGGTTCACCAGACGGGGTATGTCGAGAACACCTCCATGCAGAACGAGGGATGCCTCACTACCACTCAACCCGCATAAATCCCTCAAGAGCTTCCTTAAACTCGTAAGAGATGTAGGAATTAGGATCTCCTCTCAAGGAAGGAGATGCAAGATAACTTCAAACTCTTCAATGGTGTGGCAAAGTTCTTCATCTCCGAGTCTGAATATATGGGCCACCGGATCCCATAACTGAGTAGATGTGTAAAACCCGGTATTAAAAGAAATAAATTAATTAAAATAAATTATTAAAATGTAAATCACATTAATTAATCTAAAATAAACTAACTAATTAAAAATATAACTAAATAAAATAAAGTATTAAAAAGATTCTGAAATATTTAAATAAACCTAATTAGGTTATTATTAATTGAATAAAGAAATAAGGATAAAACAAAAAGGAAATTCAAAAGAAAAGAAAAACCTCTGATGGCTGTGATACAGCTGGCTCATAATAAGGGATAATTTTTAATAATAGGAAGATAAGATCCGAGGGAGGGAATCAGGGAAACCTACTGATTTTCTACTTTCCATCCCTTTAAAAAGGGAGTCATCCTCTCAGGAAGACCCATCCCTCTCAGTTCTCTTTGTCATCTCCTCTGCTATCCCTCTTCTCTCTGGGTGATCCTCCCTCTCGGCTCCCTATGCCAGCAGCTTCCACTGCTACCACCACCACCGTAGACAACCACCACGATCATCGGCGTTGCAACCGTAAGCACTGCCTTTATCATCATCATCATCACTCTTTGTGATCCCTGGTTTGTCCTCTCACGCCTTATACAGGTTATATATGTATGTGTATCACATAGTTATTAGTTTTTCTCCATTTAAGGGTTAATCTATCAAGCATATAAATAGATATGAAAATACCATGTTTAAACGTATGAAAAACTAGAGATATATATGGTAGTTATATACATATATATATTGATACATATGTATAACAGTAAAAACGTATACATATAGCACTATTATATATATAAAGTCATGTATAAAAATATCATAATCAGCCATGCAAAATATGTTATACCTCTCAGAAATATCATAGAATATATTAGAAAAATAAACCACGAAGAAAGAATGGAACAAAAGACCTTAACACCACGAATCCCAGCCACGAAAATCCCTAGTGCGAAGCTTTGGGTCAACTTACACATTGGTTAAGTCGACCCACGTGACGTAGAATTATTCACCGTGGCCAGTGGGTCGACTCACGTGTAGAATGAGTCAACTCATGAGACCACCTTGCATTTGGGTTAACTCATGGACCATTTGAGTCGACCCATGCACCTCTGCCTTAGCCTTTGGGTCGACTCACTTCTTCTTGGCTCGACTCACTATTCCCCTATAACCTTGGGTCGACTCATAACCCCTTTGGGTCGACTCAATGCCTATGTTGTGGCCAATAACCTTTTGAGTTGACTCACTCCCTTCTGGGTTAATTCACAGTACATTATTATACCTTTTGAGTCAAATTACCAGCATTTGGGTCGACTCACCAGCATTTGAGTCGACTCATTGTGCCTTTGTACGCCTTATGGTCGAATCATACCTTCCCTACCTGTCACGCTCTAATTGGAAAATGGTGACCGGCCATGATTCATGGACCTGTGGCCTAATGAAACCAAGAAAGCCTTAACTTTATTAAGCTACTAAATGCTTAATTAATTTAATTCCATGCAATAAATATAAATTCTCATTTATTATCCATTTGGGTCAACAACCCAATAAAACTATAATGATATCCAAAAGCATCAATATTCAAAGTCATACTGTCAATAATAACCAGAGTGTTCGAAAGTAAAAATAATAAATGATATAAATGATAAACAATGTCTTAGAGGTCATGAACTCGGATCACTCCACAACCGTCCATCACCTAAAGCAACTCACTGGCTACCTAAAAAATGGTATGGGACAACGTCAGTATAAAGTGGTGGTAGATTCACGATAGTAATATACAGTTCTAAAATAGGGATAAAATAGAGTGCATAAATAAAATAACATGGTA
>JAUTBS010099830.1:0-19407 GCA_032361285.1 Aequorea victoria | reverse complement strand
TTTTTTTTTTTTTTTTTGCCTTTTTGCATTTGCACTTCGGAATCTTGTTCCAAAAATATTTTTGTTTGAAATACTTCATATTCTTTTATTTTCAAAATTCTTGAAAATAAAAACTCAAAACAAACTGCCTGTTTTGTAACATTTACTATTTTTTTATTTGTAAACTGTAAATAAAAATACGTTTAATATTTTTTTAAGGTAAATTACACGGACCTCTGTTGAGGTTTAATGATATTTTAAGAACTTTTCATGTAATTACTGAAATGACACTGACCATCTTCGTACTTCACTCATATAAATCACATTCTCCCTTCCGCCACCGTCATCGCGAACCACCACGGCTGTTATTGCAAACCAGCTCTTATCTCTAACAATACCATCTGTTGAACCCCTTCTCTCTCTCTCTCTCTCTAATTAAACCCCTCCCCCTTTCACTTCATCTCTTATGAAAATTAGGATTTTTTTTATTTTTAGTGAAAAAGATTTTAATTAATTATAAAGTAAAATAGTAAAATGTTATTTTTGTTAACATCGTTTTTCAACAAATTTGACAAAGGTGGTCAATACCATTTCAATAATCACATAGGAGATTTTTAAAATATTAGTAAACCCCAGGAGAGGTTAGTGTAATTTACGCCTTTTTTAATTTTCTAAAACATGTAAATAGTTTTCAAAATTTACTAAATTTTTATAAATAAGAAAAATTCACTTATTTTGTAAACAACTTCTCATTCCATCTATTTTTTCATCACTTCTAACCGTTCTTACCTCTGACCACCACCTTCCACCTCTACCATCACTTCCATCTCTATCCACCACCTCTCAACGTGGGCCATCACCTCAACCCACCATTGTTGGTCATTATTGTCGCCACCACCTTTGATTATGATTTCTATCTATTGGCTGCTGCTTTCACCTACTATCTCAACCTCATGACTGTCACCTCCACCTATGATTTCCACCCGCTAGCTGCCACCTTCATTCACCTCTCCCCGCTAACCGCCACCTCCACCTTCCAGCTAACACCTTCAACCACATTATCAGTTACCATTGTCGCAACTAGCTTGGACTTTCATGTTTTGCGACTTATCCTATTTTCATGTATCACATCTAGCCATCGGCTACCATATTTGTCAAACTCTCTCACTTCTAAATACTCCAACCTTCACCACTATCGATAGCTGTCGTTGAACCATTTTCGGTCGCTGTCATTTATTTTCATCTCCAGCCACTATCATCATCCCCACCTCTGCTAAAGGAAATTCTTTTAAGCGACTCTCATTTTGCTGACAACGCTTTCTGGCCATTCTTCAATTGTTTTAAAATAAAATTTTATAAAAACAAGTATGCATGAAACATACTTTTTATTTTTGTTTTTATAAAAATAAACAAAATGTAATTTTATTTCTAAACATTATTAAATGGGGCTGCAAACTGGCTAGATTGTATTTAGTTACTTCCGTATTTCGAGATACACTCCCAAGATGAGAGCATTTTGGGGTGTATTCAGAAGTACCGAATACTTGGGAACTATGAAGCACAAGTATTTTAAAAATGATGTCGTGCACATTAGGTACGAATTTGTTATGGGTACGATTTTGGTACAGAAAAATATGTATTGAGTATGCTAAATAAGTATCGTGAACTTTTTAATTATCGGCTACAATATTGGTACATTTTAGGTACGGTATTGGTACGTTTTGGGTACGATATTAATATGTCTTGGATACATCAATTAGTATGTAAAGAGTTACGTTAGGACTTTCACGAAATTTTTAAAAATTAAAAGGGCATAGGAGTAAATAATATATTGTCTATTTTTATATAAAGACAAATTTGAGAATTAAAAAGCATATATTTTGTTTAATCTAATAAAAATGTTAAAAATTTAAATTTGTATAAAGAAACATATATATTTTTTATTTTTTCAGAGTCCTATTAGATAACCCCTCAAACTCAACAAAGTCTGAATCATCTATAGTCTTACCCTTTTGATTCTGTCTATTTTTAAATAAAACAGATTCGTTGAACACTACATCCACACTCTTAACCATCTTATTATTTTCAATGTTCCAAAGTTTATACCCATAGCTATCAGTGCCATAGCCAACAAATATGCATTTCTTAAACTTAGGGTCAAACTTACTTCTCTTATCAAACTTAACACGCACATAGGATATACAGTCAAAGGTGCGTAAATAAGATAATTGTACATCTTTTTCTATCCACGCTGCCTCTGGCAGTCCACCATCCAATGGTACTAACAGTGCCCTGTTGATCAAATATGCTGTCGTACTTAAACATTAGCCCATAACTACTTTGGCAATCCTGCATGTAACCTCATACTCCTAGCACGTTGCATGAATGTTCTATTCATCCGTTTAGCCACCCTATTATGTATTGGCTTCATTAGAAATGTCAACACTTTTCTGATTTCATTCATTGCACAATAGTTCTCAAACTCGCTGTTACAGTACTCGCCACTGTTATCTGATTTTAAATACTTTAGTTTTAAACTTGTCTCATGTTTCATTCTCAACTAAAGTTTTTCAGTTCTTGAAAATACTAAAGACATCAGATTTATTTTTACAAAAATAAATTTATAATTTTCTCGTGGCATCATCAATGAATGTAACGCAATAGCGAGAGCTACCTAAAGATGGTACCTGAGATGGTTCACATACGTCTGTACGTACCAGCTTTAGCCGCTCACCCTTCAATATTCTTGTCGTCCTTGTGAAACTTTCTTCTGCTTCCTAAAGATACAATCTTCACAGATGTCCCAATAAACTTAATTTTTCTAACTTTACGTAAAAAGTTTAATTTAAATTTAAAAGTTTAAATTATGTTTAACTTGTAAATTAAAGTTTAAATTTTAAATTAAAATAAAATTTTAAATTAATTCTTGTCCTTATGTTTAATTTTTGTGGATCAATTAATATACTTTTTAAAAAAAATAATAATAAAATAGCACACGGCCGAGCCTGGGCCCGAGCCCTGTGAGAGGTCGCCCAAGGCCCAAACCCGAGTCTGTAGGGCCTAGGACCGAACCTCGAGCCTCGATATTTGAGTTTTGGATCGGCCTGACCCGCACAGTAACGGGCCAATTGGTGGGCTCGGGTTGGGCCAGCTCGGGTCCGGTGACCGGCAGGCCTACCCGGGCTGAAATTGCACTCCTATTGAATGGTTTCAAAAGAGTATTTTTGAGTATTTTGGGCTATTTGGGTATTTTGGAATGCCTTGGGTAATTCTTTGACTATCATGATTGTACAGAGTTCCTTCCGACATGAGCTTGTGCATATAGTCATTATTAGCGACGGACTGGATAAGTCTAATATGTGGCTTAGTCAAATTGGGGTGTTTACAATCACCGACGGTGCGAGGCTCAATCACACAGTCCCTAGGACTTTACGATCCAGTAATTTTCAATCCTCATCCGAAATTTTCTCCGACTTCTTATTGATCAAAGGTTAATGTAAATTTATTTGATACAAAATACTCTATCTGTATCTTCCAAAGAGTATAGTTGGAGCCATTGAACTTCTCGATCTTGACCTTGTTTCTTTCCGTTATTGAACGATTTTTAATTCTCTAAACAAAGCTCTTATACAAATTGTTGGAGATTCAAACGCTTTCAATCTGTCTACGGACCGAGATTAAATGAACAATAACAAAAAGAATCAACCACAAGAACAAACAATTACATAACAAATAGTTTACGTGATTCGACAAATCGTACCTATGTTCACAGGGCTTACACACTTTCACTATGATATTTGAGATAGGATTACAATGTGTTTTCTAAGACTTAGAAAACTCTTTAGCACTAATGTGAGCGGGCCAAAAAAGATTGGACGGAAGCTCGGAGACCTATCTTTTTTTTTCATTATCGAAATCGGGATATGAGGATATGGTTCCTGCGGGCTAGTTCTTGCCAAGTCTCTTGAGCCCAATGTATACCCACTCAAATAATGGATTAATGATCAACTAACTTTTTATTCGAAAGTCATAAGTCAATGGATTAATTTAATGTTGAAATTTTTTACATCAAATTTAATTGACTATTTTTCAATTTTTCACATAGTTAGAGATAAAAAATCACAAGTTCTTTTTGAAACAGAAGTCGCCCCTTGATTTTAAGGTCCAAGAATCGTTCTCTCGAATAACTCCATTATAGATAAGGTTCAACTCTTTCATTATCAAAGAACTCGACTCGGGTGCTAAGGTATGAAGAGAAAAGGGAATATGCACCCATCTCGTCCAATAATTGCGACGACCTCTACTCATCGATCATTAGTTTATAATTAAGTTTAATTGAGTTCAAATACATGAATACCAATTATGGTACAATAAGAATGTTAGAGAATAGATGATCCAAAATCAGATCAGGAATAGCCTATCCCTAGATAAGGATATCCTTATTCTGATATATGGATAACATATGTTAAAATGATGATAGATTATCCACGAGAGGGGTAGTCTAATATTTTTATTATTTTAAATTTTTATTAAAGATCTTTCTAAGACTTGAGTAGGACCGCGGGGTCCTCTAAGGATTTTAATAAAGAACAGAAAAGAAAAGAACACAAAAAAAGAGATGAATTTAGCAAAATTTCAAAAAAATTGGAAAGAATAGGGTCTCTTTCTCTTTTTAGGTTCTATTAATTATCTTTAACAAAAGTGGTTTGATAGAAAAATTACGTTTTTAGAAAGAGTGGTTTAATTGAGAAAGAATTTCTAAAATTTTGGAATGGGTCAAAGACCTCTCCATTTTTTTAGAATTTTTCATTATCTTTGAAAAATGAATGATTAGTTTTTTTTCTTGAATTTTTTTATTCAATTCTTATTAACAAACTGATTTAGTTTTTCATAAAAATCATAAAAATATGAAAAAGTATCATTTTTTGTGACAATTATAGTTTTAGAGATTTTCAAGTTTAAAAGCACATTCACAAAGATATCATCATCTTGCCATTTAAAACAGATAAAATATATACAAACACAGAATATAGATGATTTACAACTCAACTAAACAACCATTCAAAAGGTAAAAAAGAGGGTATAACAGATAACAAACCACCATGATGAATACTTTGATTCCGTAAGAATACCTAACGAATCGTTACTCGCAACTATCCTATTATTTACATGACGCAAAAATCAAAGAAAATAAAATACAATGACGAGGGACAACGATTCACTAAGTATTTCTTAGGTACAAAATATTCACGTTCAAACAAGACGAGCAAAATGAAGAACAATAAAGAGGACAAAAAAAAAAAAAAACACGAAAAAAACAACAATCACATTATAAAGAGATTAAATAACAGTCCAACAATTAATAATTTTTCATATTTAATAAAAACTATTTTTAAAAAAAAATATAAAAGATTTTCGGAATAAAGCCTATTTAGTCGCTTTATGACATAGATCGTGTATATGGACTTTGAAAAGAGAGAAAATAAGGAAAAATACTTTCAGATACGAAATATGAAAATTTGTGTGTATGATCCGTCCATTACTTGCATTTTTTTTGCTTTTTGAATTCGTCACAGAATATCGTGTCATTTTGGCCGTCAATTCGCGAATCTAGCATCGCAGGATAGTTGGGTTTAGGAATTCTAAGTCTGGAGACTTGAAAAGACTTAAATTTTAAAATTTTTCTTGAGTCCAAGTCGCTAGGAGTTTGAAAGAATAATTCAGGAAATTTAATTCGTCGGGGGTTTTTCTAAATTTTTGTACGCATCCTTGATCCTCAGGAGGCTCTAAGATTATAGAGGGCCAATGGAGTCAATCCCGAACTTCTTTAATAATTTTTAGGATTTGAAATAGGCCTCGGGTGGTTGGGATAAACCAGAATCACAGAACGATGTAAAAAACATAGGGCAGTGGGAGAAATTCGGTCTAGCTTTTTGGGTGTGCCGGTCCAGCTTACTGTAGACCTCACACAGGGTTCCTTGGCAGGTTGGGCCTTCCTTGGGGTGGTTTGGGTTTTTTTTATTTCTTTATTTTTTTGGATGAATATTAGAAAAAGTGGGTCCAAAGCCTATAGAACTCGTAATTTTTAAAAAATATTTTATTTAAAAAATGGTTCCAAAGCCTATAGAACTCTTAATCTTGAAAATTCTTTATTTTCAAGATTTTTAGAATTATTTTGAATTAAAAAAGGTTTTAGGCTTTTTGGAAAAAGATTTTTGATTTTTTTAAAAAGCTTTGGATTTTCTTTTAAAAACAATACTTCTTTATTTTAAATTAAACTTTGAATTAAATATTTTTAATTTCTATAAACCCTTTTAGATTTAAAATATTTTAAAAAAATGTTTGAATTTTTGGGCTTAAGGGTTTGTTTGGGGGAATTTTTGGATTAAAAATTGGTTAGGGATTTTTAAAAAAAATATTTTGAAATTAAAAAAAGGTTAGTAGTTTTTATGAAAATACTTTGGGATTAAAATAGGGTTATGAATTTTTTTGAAAATATTTTGGAATTAAAACAACGATTATGAATTTTTCTTTTTTAAAAAATGAGTTTCTAAAAGGCTGGATGGTCTCGGTTCTTCAAACGACGGGAAATTCAGTTCTCCTAACTTAATATTCGGCGTGTCGTGCTTTCGGTTTTTATCATCGAGCTCAGATCATACTGATAGGTTTAAATATTAGGACCAAATTTTTTTGAAAATACTTTAGAATTAAAACAACGATTATGAATTTTTCTTTTTAAAAAAATGAGTTTTTAAAAGCTGGACAGTCTCGGTTCTCTAAACGACGGAAAAATTCGATTCTCCTGACTTAATATTCAGCGTGTCGTGCTTTCGATTTTTATCATCGGGTTCAGATCATATTGATGTATTTAAATATTAGGACCTGACAAAATATGGTGTCTACAGATGCCCTTTTTGATAGAGCTCGTCTTGTAATTTTTCGGGAAAAGTGAACGTCAAAAACTAGAGATAAGCCTTTTTGTCACAACACTAATCCTTAGGCGAAAACAAGCAAAACATCATAAAGGTGATTGTACTCTGACTTTCGTCGAGTTGCCTACGTACCTCTTTGCAAAGGATTAAACTAGCATAGTTTATTGGGCAATGCAAACATAACAATGCGAAGTGAAGAAAACTCAAATTTAAGGTCACAGGGGATCGAAAAGAGTTTAAGGTCACTAAACACTGGGGTTGATTTTGATTTTAATGTCCAGGGAACAGAGATTGAGCTTGATTTTGAGATTTAGAGGACCAGGACTGACTTTAAGATCCAAGAGATCATTTGACTTTAAGGTTCATTTGACTTTAAGGTCTAGGGGATCATTTGACTTTAAGGTCTAGGGGATCATTTGACTTTAACTATAAGGTCCAGGGGTCCATTTAACTTTAAGGTCTAGGGAACCATTTGACTTTAGGGTCCATGTGACTATTTGACTTTAAGGTCCTAATGACCATTAGACTTGAAGGTCCAGGGGACCATTAGACCTTAAGGTCCAGGAGACCATTCAACTTTAAAGCCCATGAATTATTTGACTTTAAGGTTTAGAGGACTATTTGACTTTAAGGTCCAAGAGACCATTCGATTTTAAGGTCCATATAACTATTTGACTTTAAGATCTAGGTGACCATTTGAGTCTGACTTCAAGGTCCAAAGGGACCATTTGACTTTTAAGGTTCAGGGCACTATTTGACTTTGAAGTCTAATGGATCATTTTAGTTTGACTTTAAGGTACAGGAGACTGGGAAGAGCCTGAATTTAAGGCCTAGAGGACCAAGAAGAGCTTGAGGATTCGAATATGTAATTTTAAATTTTGAGTTCGAGTTTGAGTATTGAATTTAAATTTGAATTTGAATTTGAATTTAAACTTGAGTTTTGAATTTAAATTTTGATTTTGAAATTAGCATTGAATTTTGAATTTGGATTTGAACTCAGGTTTAGGATTTTGAACTTAAGAATTTTGAGTTTTGGATTATACGGGTTTGGAATGGGAAATTTTCAAGATTGTTCAGGTTCGATTCGGAGTGCAAAGAACCGATTTTTGAACACGGGATGGTGCAAAAACAAAAATTGGGGTCTGGCCCAAGGGAAAGGTCGGTTCGGCACAAAGTGCCCAGATTAGGGTCACAGTTGGCCGGTCCAACACTTGAGGACGATCGGTCCAGTATTCTCGAGTTTTGAGTATTTTTTTCTTGTTGGGCCGAGTTGACTTGATTAGTTGGGGTCTTTTAAAGCTCCAAAAATTGCTCCTTGTTCTTCATTTGTGTCATTCCAAAACCCTTCCACCTTCTCTCTAAAATTATTTCTCTCCAAGATTTGGTTGAAGATGCCTTCTACCGGGAGCTGGAAGGAGAAGTATAGCTTTGAAGGTTGGGTTCAACCTTTGACTCGGCCTTCCATTGGCTCGTTCATCTGGGGGAAGATGCTTTTGAGGAGGGTTTCTTCCTATGAGATACCAGGAGTCATCTATCCCACGCCGCTCATAACCATGTGGTGAATGATTCTTTGATTTTATTGCTTGAATTTGTTAATTGTTTAAGATTTGGGGTTGATTTGTGTTCTTGAGAGGTTGTTGGCTATGGCTAGAGTTTGGGTGTTCATGAGTATTTATCCATCAAATGTTAGATTGGAAGAAATTTTGTTGAGTTTTCTATGAAATTATTCTTGATTTATGCAATATATCATTGTTGGATTTTGACATTATCCTTGACTTGTGCATTATGTCATTGTTGGATTTGTTATGTATGCATTTGTTGGGTTTAAAGATGTAAAAATTAGGCATTTATCTTGATGTTGAGAATATGCATATCAAGTGTTTGTTGAAATGTGTCAAAAGATTTTTTATACTTTTTGTGATAAATTTTTTGGGGCTTTTGACTTCCTTTGCTTGTAATGTTAGGATTTTGAAGGTTCTTGTGATGGATTAGCTCATTTCAATACTGGGCGTGTGTTGGATTATGTCTTTGATTGAGTCCATGTGGCTTGTATAGTGTGCCATGTTGGGGGTAAATGGGCAATGTAATGTGCCATGTTGGGTTTGAATGTGCCTTATTGAGTTGTGTATGCTTTGTTGTGTTCGAATATGATGGGTTATGTAGAAAGATTCTAATAGGGTAGATTTTGTGATTTATATATTGAATAGTCAATGAAGTTGTGATTTTTCATGGAATGCTCAATTGTGTACCATGTGATTGAAAAAATGCCCGTGTGACCTTGAATTCGTGATTTGTTTTTCATTTTTTGTATGCTAGATGTTTGTGTGATCATAAATTGGTGAAGAATCTTGTTTTCCATTTTTTTTTTACGATTGATTCTTGATTTGATTTTTTTTTCATTTTTAGGGTTTCTCAGGTAGTTTGAAGTGCTACGAAAGTATAAATAGCACGTTGACATGGTACCAATTTTACGTGTTCCTGTGTAGACTAGTGTGATCAATGCCGACTTCGGTCCATTCATAGTCTTTGGCCATTTCCCAGAAGGGCTGGGTTTTATTGGATACTTTGGCAGAGAGATGGTGGGATACTACCAATACCTTTTATTTTTTCTTTGAAAAGATGACACTAACGTCGCAAGATTTTAGCATGATCACGGGACTACGTGTCGGCGGTAATCCCTTGCCTCTTGACCTAGATCTTTACTAGTATGATGGGGTGTGGGAGCATTTTCTTGGGATTGAGTCTCCTTTTTCGGGAGTAGGATCCTTTCCTTATTGTTTTTCTACAACCATTTTCATGACCTTACTTGTGATAATGCTAATGATGTTCTCTACCATACGAGGGCATTTTTGATGTTCATGCTTGGGGCGACTATTTTTGTCAATTTGGACACTTTTGTCTATTTGTACTTGTTATCGGCCTTGAGGAACATTGTTCGCATTCATGAGTTTGATTGGGTGTCGCTGGTCTTGCCACGATCTATGGCTATATAAGGGCCATTTCTCGAGGGTCCATTCGGCATAGGCCTGGGAGGTATCCCATTTTCCTATATTTTGGTTTTCCCGTCTCATTACTTCTTCTTGATTATTGGCGGGAATTCTGTGCAGGTGTGGTGCTACGAGTATATACCCTCTTTTGATCCTCTGAATAATCATGAAATTTTGAACATTTTTTCCCAAGCTCTGAGATTGGTCAAAACTGCCATGGGAAATTGGTCCACAGGTCTTAATTTATTGAGGATTCATGGCATGTTGAGTTCCTTAACTTCTGTCCAGGTGATTGATCATTCTTGCATTGCTCATTGTCGACTTTGAGTTGTCTTTGTTAATTTCTCTCATATTTTTCTTGTGTCAGGTAAACTGGGATCCCTGGGATCTAAATGACCTGCCAGGTGTGGCCGTTATCTTTCGAGAGGCTACTATGATGAGGATTTTGCAAGAGGAACCATTTTGAAGAGAGTGGTACTCAGGCGAGAGGGTGTCTCGCCAATCTGTTGGTACATCAATTTTCTAGGTTCTGCTCCCTCCTCCTGCTTCTATGGGGGATCCATTTTCATTGGAGGGTGATGACCTGGACGCAACCATGACATAATATGATGCAGGATATTTTATGGGCAGGGGATCTTATGGAAAATTTGTGAGGAATCGTCTGATGCCCCCATTTGATCACGGAGCCCCAAAGTCTCGGGTTAGTAGCGCTGCGTCTTTTTTTGGAGTGGCCCCTCCATCTAGGAGATCTAGCCCAGGGCATTCTTTTCAACTCCCGGCAGTGCCATGGTCCATCAATCTTCTGAATGAATTCGGGAAGACACTGGAGAGACATTATCCGTCGATTTTGGAGACTAATTTTGGGATGCCTGATTCCATGACAAAGGTACTTGGCTTGAAATTTATCTCATTGTTGTATTATCTTTCTTCTAATTTGGATTTTCTTATAGGTACCCCGGTCTTTTGTGGATCAGGTTATTCACTATTTTCATTCGTTGTTCAACTTCTTTCGGAAGCATGAATTTTCTCAAAATTCCTCACGCCAGAGTTCCACTGATGCGGTGAGTGCCCATGAATTCTTTTGTCTCTGCTTTGCTTTTGTTCCTGAAAAAGTCGAAGTATATGTCGATGACATGATCATCAAGTCTAAGGATCATGAAGGACACGCCCCGACTTTGAAGAAGTTCTTTGAAAGAATTTGAAAGTACGAAATGAGGCTAAATCCACAAAAGTGTGTTGTTGGAGTTACGATAGGAAAGATGTTAGGGTTTGTGATTACCCAACGAGGAATAGAGATACACCCTTCAAAGTTCAATGCAATTTTGAAAATGTCTCTCCTGAGGAAAAGAAGGAGGTCAGAGAATTTATCAAAAAAATTCAGTTTATCAGTCGCTTCATCGCAAAACTGACTACAACTTGTGAACCCCTTTTCCCTTTACTTAAAAAGAACACAAAATTCCAATGGAACCGACATTTCTAGAATGCCTTCGAATCCATACAGAGGTACCTACAAAATCCCCTGGTACTTTCACCTCCGGAGCTAGAAAAATCATTAATTCTATAACTATCAATGAATGACCTCGTCATGGGCTACATGCTAACACAATAAGGAGACGTCGATAAAGAAAGGGCTATGTACTACTTGAGCAAAAAGATAATTGGATGCAAAATCCAGTACAAGCCACTAGAAAAGAATTGTTGGCCTCTAGTATGATTGTTAAAAAAGTTACAACATTACATACTAGAATATTCTGTAGTTTTGATTTTTAGGATGGGCTAACTCAAGTATCTATTTGAGAAACTCGTGCTAACAGGAATATTGGCTTGATGGTTTCTCTTGTTGGCCGAATTTGAATTGCAGTACATAACTAGGAAATCAATAAAAGGAAGGGCTGTAGCAGAATTCTTAGCTAATCAACCAATAGAGGGAGAAGAAATTCTGAAGTTTCAAATTTTGAATGAAGAGGTGATGAAGGTGGAGAAAGAGTTATGGATCCTGTACTTCAATGGTGCCTTGAATCAATACAGCTATATAATCAAAATTTTACTAATCACGCTGGACGATTCTCATGTTCCGTTGGCCTATAAGTTAAATTTTGAGATAACCACCAACCAAACTGAATACAAAGCATGTATTACCAAAATAGAAGTTGCTTTGGAGTTAGGAGCAAAAAAAATAGAGGTAGTAGGTGATTCTTCCTTAGTCATCTCTTAAGCCAGTGTGAAAAGGAAAGCTAAGGAAGAAAACTGGTGCCATACCACCAATAGCTCGACAGGCTAATTCCTAGTTTTGAAGCAATGACCTTCATCCACATACCCAAATTATAAAACAAATTCGCTGATGCCATCGTCACCTTAGCCTCTATGATCGATATATCCTCAAAGGCGAGAATGAGACATTTAGTGATTGAGTAGAGAAGTGTAAGAGAAAACGAGATTGCACCCCAGATCAGAAAGTCAGAAATAGTTTGCCTCGGTATTAGGAAATTTATAACTTCATTAACGAAGGGAAATATCCATAGAATGCAAGTGAGAAAGATAAGAGAGCAATAAGAAAACTAGAGACACAATTCGTTATCTGCGATAGATAGCTGTATGAATGAGCTTATCTAGGAACAAACAAGCTTAGTGTAATGGAAGGAGAAGGTCAAGAGATCATGAGAGAAATACACGAAGGAGTCTGTGGGTCACACATGAATGAGATGATGCTAGCTAAGAAGCTTTTGCGGCAATGCTATTTTTGGATGATCGTGGAAACAGACTATGTTAAGTTTTCCAAGAGGTGCTGCAAATGCCAAATCCACACAAATCTCATGCGTGTTCCACCATCAAAGTTATATAGTATGACTTCTTCTTGGCCGTTTTCAATTTGGGGAATTGACAAAGTCACGTCAAAAACTTTGAACGGATATGAATTTATCCTAGTAGCCGTCGACTATTTCACCAAATAGTCGAGGCTTCTTTTTTCTCAGTCCTAAAAGCATCGCACGTGGCCAAGTTCATCAAGTACAACATCCTCAATAGGTCTGGCGCTCCCCATGAGCTTGTGACAATGGCTTCCATTTCCAAGGAGAAGTACTTGACTTATTGGAGGAATATAAGATAACCGTGCACAAATCATTCCCATATAGACCACAAACTAATGGGTCAGTGGAGGTAGAAAATAAAAATATTAAGAAGATTCTACAAAGAACTATAGAAATAAGCAAGGATTGGCCAAAAAAGTTTCTATTCGCACTTTGGGGGTACAGAACTTCAATCTGAACCTCAACAGGAGCCACCCCATACTATATTGTATATGGAATGGAAGCTATTTTGCACAAAGATTTGGAGGTTCCTTCACTCAGAGTAATGGATGAATGAAGAGCGCCGAAAGCAGATTGACAGAGAGATCGTTTTAAAGACTTACTTTTGTTCGATGAAAGGAAACTCAGATCACTCTTTCATATTCAGAGCTATCCGAAGAGGATAGACTGAACATTTAATAAGAAGGTTAGGTTTTGGAATCTCAAGGAAGAAGATCTAGTCCTTAAATAAATCAAGGCTTCCATCTTTGACCCAAGAGGAATGTTCAAACTAAATTGGGTCAGGCCATACTTAGTCAAAATCATAATGTTAGGAGGATTTGTCATCATCATGGGCCTAGATAGAAATACAATTAATATCCCAACCAATTTGGACCAACTCAAGAGATACTACCCATTAAAAAATGATGAATAGAATAAAGATAAAAGAGACTCGCTTGGTTGAAAACTGGTAAAATGATGACTCATGCAAAAGTTAGAGCAACCCGTAAGGCCAAAAACTCGAAAGGGCGACCTTAGCAAAAATAAGGGCATTGAAAAAGAAGAGTGTTAAAACCTGAGTTTGAACCTGACCGAAACTACGTTATGGCTTGATTCCCTTTTTTCAGGATACGTAGGGAATTTCAGTCGGAAGTTCGGCAAAAACCTTTTCTTATAACCTTTACTGCAAAGAAACAAGACTTTGTTCGGGTTTGAAACACTTCATTGTTTAACTCTTACGGGTGCCCAACCTCAGTCGTGAAAGAATGGGATGTTCACACATTCTAGGTTTGAAAGACTGCGTAAGCCATGATCTTAGTTGCTCCGGTAATGTGGTAGCGCACCCACCATGCTCTGCACATTTTGGCTTTGGAAAATCTCTTTGTTGGACTTTTATGGCATCCCGACCTCAGCTGCGCTATAATGGGATACTCACA
Organism: Aequorea victoria; assembly: GCA_032361285.1. Taxonomy (NCBI): domain Eukaryota; kingdom Metazoa; phylum Cnidaria; class Hydrozoa; order Leptothecata; family Aequoreidae; genus Aequorea; species Aequorea victoria. The sequence goes on along the minus strand of JAUTBS010099830.1, from coordinate 5,287 downwards.
CATTCTGGGTTTAAAAGACTGCGTAAGCTACGACCTCAGTCGCTCCAGTAATGTGGTGACGCATAGACCATGCTCTGTACATTTCGGCTTTGGAAAACCTCTCTGTTTGACTCTTACGGCAGCCCGACATTAGTCGTGCCAGAATGGGATACTTATACATTTTGGGTTTAAAAGACTGCGTAAGTCACGACCTCAGTCACTTTGGTAATATGGTGGTGCACCTGCCACGTTCTGCACATTCTAACTTTGGAAAATCTCTCTATTTAACTCTTACAACAATCCAACCTCAGTTGTGCCAGAATGGGATACTCACACATTCTGGATTTGAAAGACTGCATAAGTCACAACCTTAGTCACTTAAAATCTCTTTCTTCTCGAAGGCTCTTGATTCGAGGCAAAGTAGGACTTTGTCCTTGATGCCTGGTGCGTAACTCGACCTCGATCATTTGAAATTTCTCTTAGCTTGAAAGTCTTGGCTCGGGGTAGGGTGGAATGACATCCACAATCCTATTACTCGACCTTAGTCATTAGTAGGATCCTACATCTCGAAAACTTTGGCAATGGATCGTTCCTAGCACTTTTCTCTAGATTCATCCTCTAGATGGTCAGTGAACCACTAATATCACTTTTTTTTGTCCATCTTTCTTCAAAATCAACATGATTAATGCTCAAAGTCAAATCTTAATCGTTCATTTGAAAGCCCATTCGAATCTTAAGTTTGCATGAAAACACCTTGCACTGGGCCCAACGCATTCGAGCTGGAGCTGAAACAAAATGGATCGGGCTAAGCCCAGATGGCTAGTCCGGCCATAGGGCTCGGGTCTCTTTTTATGGGGAGGTCATGCCTCACTCTTTGAGTGCTCCCCCTTGGTCTCCTTTGCTCATTCTCTCTCTAAAAACTTAGGAGTTTTGATTTCATTGGTTTGAACTTCAAAAACTTAACTTGAAACACTTTTTTTCTTAAATTTTAATCATTTCTCATTTGTTCCCATCGCTATCATCTCCATCTACCATGAAAAGGGATGAAGAACTACATGGTGACTATTCCTATCAATTCCTCCCAAATCCTCACACTTTCGTGTACTTTAGTGGATTTGCGGATGGTTTCTTGCTAAATAATGCTTAAGGTCACGAGGGATTGGTGAGTTTTCTTCTCCTTTTCCCTTATTGATGTCATTTTTGAAGACCATGAAACTTGGGATTTGATTTTGAAAAATCTTAAAATCCATGATTCTAATCTTGTTGGGTTCTGAATAAAACTTGTTAATCTTCATCTTTCCACCATATTCTTATGATTTCTGTTGAATTTGAACCATGGTTCATGCCTAGGGATCTAAATTTGAGTGAACTTTGAGAGATGCACACAAGGTGTTTGATAAAATACTTCACCCAAGTGCCATGGGCCTAGAATGCATTGTCTTTGTGTATCAAGATATGTGCATGGTGGGAGCATGGGCATGCCTTGTGTGTGCCATGTGCCTAGGCTCAACAATATACTATATTTAACATCTCCTTATCTTTTCTTATCTTTTTTACATCTATTCATGCTCTATGAGTTATCTTGACACGTTTTTTATTTTGTATTTATTTTTATTCCTAGTAATGAAAAAAATTGTTTTTTTTCCTTTTTTTTTTCTTTCTTGAAACAGGGACATCAGGGACGACTGAAGACCTACAGGTCTAATTATAGCATCTCTGCATGGTATGCTGACCTTCCCCCTCGGGCCAGGGCGACTGTGGACTGTGCCAAATTTTACAACTTTATTTTGATCCTGTCGAGGACTCATTGGAACTCTTTTGTGGTACGGGGTCTGCTCGAGCAGGGGTAGGATACTACTAACACATTTCACATGCCTTTTGGGGAGATGACTCTCACACCTTTGGATTTCTCTATACTAACTGGGTTACAGGTTGGCAGTTGGCCATTGCTCTGTGATACTAGTATTTCTGAGATTCTAGGGGAGATGGAGAGTCTACTGGGCCGTTGTTATTAGTTTGGGCATGACGATGATGATCATGTGCCTTACACTTCTTTATGTGCTAGCTTTCGGCACGCTCATTGTGAGACTGCCGCAGATGAGACCTTACTGGCTCGGTCAACTCAGATAATGCAATTTGTTTGGGTGCATCACTTCTTGGTAACTTGGATAATAGAATCTATTTGGGCTTGTTGCGGTTTATGTACGACATTGACTCTATCAGGGAGTACGACTAGAGAGGATCCATCCTGGCATCGCTATATTGGAACATGGGTGTCCTGTCCCATGGCACGACTGGATGCATTTATGGATTTTTAGCCGTGTGGGAGACAAGCATCTTTATTATTTCTTGATTTGTTGGCTTTCTTCATTTCCCTGTTTCCTCTTCTTGATTATGCATCCTTTTTTGTAGATGTGGTATTTTAAGTAATTTTCTACTTTGGCTCCTCTTTATTCTCTTTCGGTGAAAGGGACTTTTTCTCGCGGACAATGATGGATGCATCAGTACATGAGAAAGCAAAGGGACACTGGTTCTCTTCTCGCTGTGAGGATAACCTCAGTGCTATCTATGATGGTTGGCAGGTGAGTTGGCACTTGAATTTTCCTTCCTTGCCACTTTTGTTATATTTATTTATTCACTAACTATTTATTTTTCAGGTTGCATGGAGTCCCTGTGAGGGCATGCCTTGGTCCGATCTTTTCGTACGTGCCAAGACTAATTCTCAATAGTGGATTATGTTCGAGGTTCTCATTGGCTGAGAGTGGTACTTGGGCAAGAGGATTTCTCGTCAGTCCTTGGGACCCGATACTCTCCACATTCATGTGCATCCTCATTTCATGAGGGATACCTATGGTTTTGCTAGCGATGAGGACGTCGATGCTGCGATGTAGGGGAGTTTTACCGAGGCCTTCTTTTTGGAGGGTGACTACGCCGAGTTCGTTCCTACCAGGCTTATGCCTCTGTTCACATAAGGCATCCCTCCTCTTGAGCCTGAGTTCGCGGGCCCATCAACCGGGGTCCATATTTCTCCTACTAAGAGGGCTGTCCGAGTAGGTGGAGATGGAGGGTTTCCTAATATCACTCTTCACATTGATCTTGTGGGTGAGGACAGAGTCATGTGGCGTCATGACTTAGAGTTTTTAAATTATAGGGATCTTCTTCTTCTTCTTATTCTCCTTGAGACCGACTCGATGAGTTACCTGATTTAGTTGATTTCTCTTTCATTCATCCCTAATTTTCCTATTTTCTATATGTATTTATTGTGACTTGCAGGTTAGTCGTTCCTGGGACCAGAAGGCCCATGATGCCATCAACTCTTTGAGGGCGTTCATTTATAGGTGGGAGGCTGCATTCAGTGCGGGATGTGATAACACTTTTTTTAGTTAAGTTACTTTTTTCAGGGTTTTCAAAATATTGATGATCTCCCTGTTATTTCTTTCACAGGTTAGCGCTTCTACCCATCCTGTGGGCCAGCCGGCTTGTCGACCTATTCCTTCTCCGAGGGCGGGTCCTTCTCACCCTAGGGCTTCTTCATCTTCCTATCCACGTGCCTCTGTTTAATTGCCGAGGAGTGGGGACACCGTTAGACTTTTCACCTCCTTTATAGCCGATTGTGAAGAGACCTTAGAGATGACGCCTTTGGGCCATACTACAAGGTCTACCTCAAAGTGAGGTCGTCAGTGATTTGAGAGTTTTTTCTTTATTTCTTGTAAAAAACTATTAGCCCAAGGGTTATTCAATCAAGTCCTAACTTTGATTTTGACACATAACAACATATTGATTTGATATTTACTAATGTTTGAGTGTGCATAAGAATGTATTTTTAGGATTTAAAGGCACTAAAATTATGTAAAATGATGCTCCAATATATCAAATTTTGTAAGCTCATATAATAGATTTCATATAATACAGAGTTTTCAAAGTCTCTGTTTCAAGGACTTTGAGTCAACACCTTGAGTCAATATATCGACACAAATATGGTTTTTCAAGTGTAGTGAAGCATATGAGTCGACACTAGTGAAGATAGAGTCGACACAAAGAAGAAGTTCAAAGGCTGATAACTCCAACAACAACTTGAGTCGACACCTTTTCAAGTATGAGTCGACACCAAGCTCCTATAGACGTTGAGTCGACACCAACAGTATATATGAGTTGACACCAGATGAGTTCCAGTGAGCACCAACATTTTGATTTCTTAACAACCAAAGATTGAGTTGACACCTGAGCCTTTCCCGTGACCACCCATATTTTGGATTCTTAAAATCTCAAAGACGAGTCGACACCTCAAAAGATTGAGTCAACCCTACAGCAACCCTGAAGAGAATGTGTCGACACCTTCGAAGAAAAGTATCGACACAACTCAGATCCAATCTCAAAAATGTCGACACCTAGACTTTTAGTGTCGACACTGACACGACTTTTTCAAAATGCTGAAGCGTAACGGCTCTTTTATCTGCATTTAATGCGCCATAAATGCCTTCAATGGCTCTTTCCAATCAATATCTATATAAGGATTGAAGTTTGAAGAATCAAAATACTGGAGACATTCATTATTCATTGTTACATTGCAAAAACCAGAGCTCATAAATTTATGATATTCAGTTACTGCTGTAACTCATTTTCTCCAGCTCTCTGTCATAAATCCTCTCATCATTTATTGTATATATTTTTTTTAGAGTGAGTGATTCATTATTATAAGAGAGTCATTGAATGTTGTAATCATCTCATACAAGGAGAAAATTCTTTACAACATCAACTACTGAACTTTGGTTGCTCTTTGACTAAAAGAAGGAGGTTTCGATTCACCCAAAGAATTCGATTGTACTGAGGCTTCGATTCACCCAATTAAAGAATCTGACTTAGTGAATTAGAACTCCCAATGTGCCTGGAGAGTGGACGTAGGTCAGAAGGATCGAACCACTATAAATCTGGTTGTATCATCTCTTCCCTAAAACTCGTTACTTTCAGCATTATTTATTACAGCTGTTATTTATTTTCCGCACTTCAAAGAGTTTTTAAAAAAGATTTTTAAGTTTGCCAAACAACCCATTCACCCCCATTTGGATTGATTTCGGGACAACAATTGGTATCAGAGCCTCGTGCTTATTTTTCTAAAACTTAACTATTTTTTAAGGATGTATGGCAAACTAATAAAACACCATGTCCGAGGGCCAATCCGTCCACAACCACCATTGTTTAATGGGTCAAACTATACCTACTGAAAAACTAGGATGACCTACTTTATACAATCACAAGATATGGCTGCATGGAGGGTCACTGTAAATGGACCACTCATTCCTAGTACTGT
>JAUTBS010099829.1:0-31085 GCA_032361285.1 Aequorea victoria | reverse complement strand
TTTGTAAAACAATTTATTTTGTTCTTGAAAACTCCTTTTTTTGTTTATTGAAAACACGTATTATTTTAGTTGAAAACACAACTTTTCTTGTGTGTAGAATCTTTGATGTTGTGTGAGTTTTGCTGATGTGGTTAATGGATCGTGTCAAGTTGTTGAGTGTTTCGGTATCGACTAGGTATAGTCCGTCCTGTTATCTGTAGCATCGTTCAAGCGTCGATATTCTTCGATGGATGACTGGTAGGATTGGTTAAACACCCGTACTTGCAGCAAGATCCCTTGGAGGGTCCCGTGGTAAGATGTTCCTTCTACGTGTTCCTGCCTTTTGGGAGAGAGGTTTGTTTGCTTGTTTAGCCTTCGTAGATCTACCGTGTACTTACTTTCTCGTATCTAGTATCAGTTTGGCGTGGCTCAAAATGAGCGAATGAGTATCAAGGAGTTGCTTTCAATACCGAAGGTTGATGCCAAATTCTTGGCAAAGTATCGCAAGTTTTGGGCAAAGAGAGCTCGTGTGGCTCGTGTAGATTCTTCATCAAACTTTCTATCTCCTTAGCATGAGTAGTGGCTGCTGAAAGACATCTAATGCAGACAGAAGAAAACAGAAGAAGAAAGCAAGAAACGAAAGTGAACTTCAATATTTTTCACTTATTTATGCCTTTGAGGGAATGCTTGTTTCATTCTTTTTCTTTTTTCTTTTCCTTTTTTTGGTAAAAGTGGTCTTGCCTTATTATTACGTCAAATGCTTAAATAATAAATTAAGATATAAAAAAAGTTACCTCTTTTGGTCCTCTTTGATTTCTATCGGTTCTCATTGATTTGCAATTGATTACACAGTTTTATCATTAAACATGCGGACATTGTGTATTTTATTATGTTGACAAGCTTGAAAAAGTCCAGGAATGTCTTCCACCATTAAACTCATATGCCCTTGTGTTCTGTAAATGTGACGGACCAATGCCCCTGGCATGGGAAGAGAGGTACAATTCTTCAACTTAAATGCCCCTAGTGTCGAGGGGTGTTTTGATCTTTTAAATCAATGCCCCTAGTGTTAAGTCATTCTTCCTTTACCTACTATCGATTAATTAGAGAGTGACCGAGTCCCTTGGAGTCAGGGCTGCCTACGTATCCCGAGTGTGAAAATTAGGCCATAACGTAGTTCAGGTGAAGGTTCACTCGAGTGTTCTTCATCTCCTTTTGTCGCTTTAATTTTTTAGTAAGCCACCCTTTCAAGTTTTTAACTTAGCGAGTTTTTTGTTTGTTTTTAAATTTTGTTATTTTATGCCCTAATTTTTTGCATAAGCCGCCCTTTCGAGTTTCTGACCTATCGGGCTCTCTCAAGAGTAGAACTTCTTCAGTCGATCTAGGTTTGTTGGCTCCGTAAACTCATTTTCGCCAATGCCCATAAGGCGCGCTCCTCCTCTTAACATGAAGATCTTGATAACGTACGACCATGTCCAGTTTGGTTTGAATTTTTCTTTTGGGTCGAAGATGGTCGTACACATTTCTTTCATAACCAAGTCTATTTCATTCAAATCTCGGGTTTTCACCTTTTTGTTGAACACTCATACAACTCATCTTTGATATCCCTGAGTATGGTACATGGCTTGCTGTCGTCTTTCGTCTAACAATGCTAATTGCCCTTCCCTTCCCTTCCCTTCGGCCAACCTACTTTTGGCACTTGATATTCAGTAAGGACCCGGAGCTAGGGAATTTCTACATTTATAGGTAACACTGCCTCCATCCCATAGACAAGTGAATAGGGTATGACTCCCGTAGATGTGCGGATAGAAGTTTTGTACCGCTAGAGGGCAACTGGCAGATTTTTGGGCCAATCTTTCAACATTTCTATCGTCTTTTGCTAGATGTTCTTGACATTCTTGTTCATTGCTTCCATGACTGCATTAGACTGAGGTTGGTACGGGAAAGACCTATGTCGGGTAATATTATACTTTTCCAAGAGTTTGTCAGCTTCTCCTCAGAAATGAGATCCATTGTCTAAAACAAGCTCATTGGGCACTCTGTAGCGAAAAATTATGTTATTCTTAATGAATTTGGCAACATGGGATGCTTTCAAAACTCGGGAAAATGCAATTTTGACCCATTTAGTGAAGCAATCGATCGCCACTAGACTGTATTTGTGCCCAATAGAGGCTTTTGGTGTGATCCTTCCTATGACATCAATTCCCCAGATAGAGAAGGGCCACGGGCTGTGACGCTGTATAAATGGCTTGGAGGTACGTGAATTAGATTGGCATGAACTTGATATTTGTAGCATCGGCGAACAAAGTTCACATAGTCTATTTCCATAGTGGTCCAGAAATATCTTTAGTGTAGGATTTTCTTGGCTAAAATGTGTTCATTCGTATGAGATTTGCAGCTCCCCAAGTGTACCTACTTTACGACTTTTGCCCCTATCTTCTCATCGACGCAAATCAACTGGATTCTATGGTATGTTCTCTTGTACATTTTCCCTCCACAAATGATGAATTGAGAGACTAGACGTTTTATTGCTCTTTTGTCCTTGGTGGTTGTGCATTCTGGATACTTTCCACATTCTATGAAGTTCCAAATGTCGATATACCACGACAGTATCTCTGAATCTTCTTCTATCATACCGTTGAATTCGTAGATTGGTGAAAGCTCTTGGATCATTAATGGTATCATAATGACTTCTAGATATTTGGAATATTGAGGCTAGAGTGACTAAGGTATCAACAAATCTATTCTGATTCTTTGGCACATGAACAAAAGAGATAGACTCAAATTTCGCAATGAGGGAGTCTAACTTCTCATAGTACGATATGAGCCATTATTCTTTAACTTTTCATTCTTTATTTGGCAAGGCTATAACCAATATCGAGTCTCCAATTATCTCAAGATTCAAGACCTTGAACTCTAATGCAACTGTCATCACGGTGATGCAAACTTCATATTCTGCTTCGTTGTTGGTCACCCCAAAGTTAAGTTTGAAGGACATAGGAATGTGGGCCTGGTCAGGGTTTATCAACAGGATCCCCATGCCATACCCATTCTGGTTCGAAGCCCTATCAAAATACATCTTCCCTGTTTCCTTTGTTGCATCCATCAGCTCTTCATTGGGGAATTTGAACTCTTTGCTTTCTTACCCATTGATTGGATTATCGGTTAAGAATTCTGCCACTGCTCTGCCTTTCATTGATTTTCTGGTTATAAAGATAATGTCAAACCTGACTAATAACAATCGCCAACGGGCCACCCTCCCTATCAAGGCTGGTTTGTCAAACAAGTATTTTATTGGGTCCATCTGGGAGACTAGTCTTAATGAGAAGGCTAGTAAATAATGTCGTAATCTCCGGGTGGCCCAGATAAGTGCCCAACAAGTTTTCTCTAACGAAGTATACTTTAGCTCATAATTTGTCATTTTCTTGTCGAGATAGTAAATTTGCCTTTTTATGCCATCATTACCCTCTTGAGATAACATGCATCCCATCGTTGTTTCTGCCACTAACAAGTATAAAATGAGTGTTTTCTCGTGTACAGGGGGTGCTAGCACTGGTGGATTCTGCAGGTATCTCTTGATTTGCGTAAATGCCACTTGACATTTTTCGTCCCATTTGAACCTCGTCTCCTTCCTGATTAACTTGAACATTGGCTCACAGGTCGTGGTTATCTTGGCCATGGACCTACTGATGTATTGTATCTTCCCTAGAAAACTTGGGACTTGCTTCTTTGTCTTTAGCGGTTTGATCACTAGAATGACCTTTATCTTGGCTGGGTCTACCTCGATGACTCACTGAGTGATGATGAAATCTAGTAATTTACCTGTTGTAACCCCAAACGTGTATTTTTGTGGATCAAATCATATTTTATATTTTTGGATCCTCTCAAAAAACTTTTGATATGTTTCTCCTCTGCTTAGATTTTACTATCACATCATTCACATAGACTTCGACTTCTTTATGGATCATTATCATGTAACAGGGCGGTATAAACTCACTAGTATGTTGCCCCTGCATTTTCCAAGTCGAATGTCATGAAACGATAGCAGAAAGTTCCCTATTGGATGATGAATGTTGTCTTTTCCTATTTTTGGTGCCATCAGTACCTAATTGTAACCCGAAAATCCATCCACGAATGACAAAAGGACACGACCGACTGTATTATCTTATTAGCATGTCTTTGATTTCTTTAGGTAATTCATTATCATGTTTATTTTTCAGGATTCATGCATTCCACATCGGCCACATCGAAGTAAACAAAATTCTTATCCATCTTATTACTAACAAAAGCATCCAAAACTATAGACTAAAATGCAGTAAATGAATTGTTTTTGATAGAAAATCTAAAACTAGAATTGCCAAAGTTTGCAAAAAATATCTTCTTTTTCTTGATCTTGATTTCGTCCTCGCCCTCGACTTTGTCTTCTTTCTCTGACTTGCTCCCCTCCGACTTGCTCTTCTTTGACTCTCTCTTCCGACTCGCTCTCCTCTTACTTTGCCTTGATGGTTTCTTTAGATATGTGGGGGTGTTCAATTTTCCAGTTATTGAGTTTCTCCACAACATTCATGGTTAGTTTGGAATAGTCAAAGGATGTAATTTTGTCATTAATCATCATTATTGTGCCTATTGATTGATCTAGATCTCCTTGTCTGATCTCATTGAAGAGGAACTCCATTGATAAGTTGTCCATCGTGCTGGCCCAATCTTCTTGCTCCTTCTTGATCTGAATGATGATGATCTCTTCTTCCTCTAGTAGATTATGATTGAAAAAAATCTCAAACCCCGGATGCTCCTGCTTGGTGATCTGGTCAGCCCAAGGTTCGGGGAACATACAGAAAGGAAACTTTTTTCCTTCTCTCACAAAATTTCCATTCAGATTCTTGGGGCCACTGACTAGTTTTGCTGCTATCTATTTTTCTTATTTCTTAGCCCATGTTGCTTCCATTGTTGCTCGCTTCTGTCGTTAAATCTCATCCATCGTGGGTTTACACCCTAGCCAAAAAGTGTTCCACTGAGTAGGTACTTCTACTGGCCCGGGTACTCCTTGGTGTCTTTTTCCAAGTCCCATTCGTGGAAAGAACCGTATGTAATTCATCATGGTTTCTTTGCAAGGGTTCATGCAATTTTCCAAGGGTATGGGTAAGAGTTTGCTAAGATTTGGCTCTAGAGTCACGGTATTAGCTACTTCAAAGTTGAACCCTGTTAACTACAATTCTGTCTGCTCTGGTTGTACCTTGAATAAAGGGGGAGAGTCATTATTCTATCATTAGTGGTATTCTCGTAGATTACTAGCACTGCATCCTTTTGAACAAAGGGAGAGAGTCACTATTCTATCATTTAGTGGTATCCCCGTAGATTACTAGCACTGCGTCCTTTTGAATTATCTTGATTTTCTAATATAGGGTAGAAAGGACTACCCTTAAATCATGCAACCAAGGTCGTCCAAGTAATAGGTTGAACGATGCTGGTACATCTAGCATATGAAATTTTATCTTCGTTTTTAGTGGTCCTACCGCTACGGTCATCATTAATGTCCCCACCACATTCCTTCGGATGTTGTCATAGGCCCAAACCCTTGTATTGAGGGTGCAAAGTCCTGATGCTTTAGTCCTAGGCATAGGACAATGCGTAATGGACATACGTTTAATACCGAATCATTGTCCACTAAGACTATCAAGGCCCATTTTTGCAAGCATTCCACAGTCATATGTAGAGGTTTGTTATGGCTTGGCCCTTCTAGCGATAGGTCTTTGTCGGTGTAGGCCACCATATTGGCTATCGTTTCAAGGGATAGTACCCCTACTAACTCTTCAGGGGTGATGTCAATGGAGACATTTTCCTTGTTTAAAGATTCCAGCACAACTTGCTGGTGCTTTTTATAGTCCATTAATAGCCTCCAGATGGAGATGTTAGCCCGAGTCTTCTTCAGTTGTTTCATCACATTATCATCTTCCTTGGCCAAATCTTTTTATTTTCTTTGATCACGTTCCCTTTTTTTTCTTGCTGGATGATCTACTTTTAGGTATGAGGGTTTGAAATGTCTTCCTCTCCTGGTCAAGTGTTCTACCTTGTCTTTTATGTACCATTCTGCGTTGAACTCTCAAACTTCATTACAATTTATTGGGATTTCCTTATCCCACCACTAATATTCTTAGAGGGCCTAGTCTAGCTCCTTCATATTGAACACGTAATCTATCAATTTTACATTGGGGTCTCCTAAAATGACCACATGAGGTTTATGAAGGTGAGATGGTATGATGTATATGCTTGGGTCAAAAATTAATTCAAAATCAGATACAAGGTTATTGATGGTAGGTGCAGGTTCAAACTCTTTTTTCAGATGTGGTGTTGGAGGTGAGGCTACGGGTAGACTGAGAGTAGGTATGGGTACGACTTCAAAGGGGTTTCCAAGTGCGGGATGTAGGGTTTTGTGGGGGTTAGATGGTATGATTTAACTTTCCAGCTAAGGGTTTTCATTCCAACCTCCCTACCAAATGGATTTAGTTGCGGCAGTAGGGCTATAACTCCATCTTGTCTAAATCATCAAAGTACTCCTTTATATCCAATATCTCTTTCACTAATGGATAATTCTGTTCTAGCAACACAAAACTAGCTCTCAACTGCTTTATCATATATAAGGTGAATATTGCCTGACTCGCTTCTATCTCTCTCTCTATCTCTCTCTTTCTTCCGCTTATCTGGATATTTCTCATATTACACTGTCTGGAAATTTGGATAGGTAGCAAAGGCTTTCTTCCTTGGGTATTTCAATTATCGGCTTCGGGCGAATGACTGGAGTGATAAAAATACTGGGGTCAAAGCTTTGGCCCTGGTGCAATAGATTGGTGTGGGGTGGGGGTTGAGAATGGTTTGAGAGAGGATTATGGGTGACATTTGGCTTTTGATTGGTGGGTGGTGTAATGGTGCCATTGTCGATCAAATTTCGTATTCGATAACGTAGGTGAAAATAGCTATCAATAGGGTGCCCCGGGCCTTGGTGGTAAGCACAGTATTGTGATGCATCATACCATGCCAGTAAGAGGTTAGAAGGAGGTGTTGGGTCATGAGTCTTCAGATGCCCCTTTTCACAAGATGATCTAATGCTTATGTCAATGTCATTCCCAAGAAAGTAAAGACCCTCTTTGGCCTTATCTGTGTGGATGGGGTCGCTTGAGGCTAACTTTGAGGTTAATATTGCGGGTTTAAAACATCCATTTCTCCAATCTTTCCATCGATATTTCCACTGCTGACATTTTCCACTCTTCTGATTCTGTGTTCATTGCCCTTCTCTCTTTTGTCAAGGATTCCTAACCTCATGACATCTTGTACTTGGTTGTCGGTGTCAAACAGCTGCTCGAAGGTAACAATTGGTATGGCCACCAAGTGCTTCAGGTACAATTAGTAACCATGATAGCTGTCTTAGCCCTCCACCTTTTTAGGAACTTGGCAAAGGTTTCTTTGGTGTCTTGACATGTGATCTCAGGTTCTTAGGTGGTGACGTCGACCTGTAATTTGTAGGAGTACTGAGCCACAAAGGCATTTGCAATGTTCTCCCAAGTTTGGGTCTTAGCTGCGTCTGTAGTGTGAAACCACCTTAAGGATGCCCCATTTAGAGTACGCTGAAACAGTTGGGCCAGTAGGTCATTATAAATTCCCATGGGCTTAAGGGCTCCCACATACATCTAGAGGTGAGTTTTGGAATCTCTGGTACTAACAAACCTGTTCATTTCTGGCATTTTGAACTTTTCTGGTAACCTAGCTTTGGAAAACAGATAAAGTCCTTATATGTCAACCATGTAATCTTTGACTCCATTGGTCTTTTCTCAAAATAGTTTAAATTCTTTCCAATTTTACCTTTCAGGATTAATATTCGACAAAAAATGGTTCCCCCGCTGCAGGTATCATAACTAGGACTGGATCATGGATGAATGGAATGACATTGGGCTGGGCCAATTTGGGCTATTTTGGGTTCAAATTAACAACCGAATCGTTCACAGGGTTGGTGCTGTTATAGCTGGATGGGTCGATTGTTGAAACTGGATCGGAATCGGGTTGGACCCTTGTCACAACCCAAATTCCACAGGCTAGGATCCGTGATTGTCCAGTGAGACAACGTTCACCCGAAACCTCTTTACTTATTAGTTTAGAGATTTTTTTTTGCAAATTAAAATTTTTATTTTTTATTTGTTTTTGATCTGAAAAGAATAACAGGATTAAACTATAGAGTGAAATGAGTTGGATTTTATAAGGAAGTGTGACATTTAAAAAAAATATTAAACACAACTCGCAGAGCATATAATGTTTAGAGTTACTACATGAAATATCCATATAGGCCCATATCCCGGGCAGTAGGAATATATACATAAAAAGACATTAGAAAAATAACATACGAAATGACTTTCACGACCTTGATCATGCAGCGACTTTTAAACATAGCTAACCTGATACAAAAATTGATGAAAAACAATAACATAAGTATTTAAGCTAGTGTGAGAGTACAAATGAAACTAAATTTACTTATTTTATCATAAATATTTTCTTTCCAAAACTCTTTTCTACCCATTTGATATTTGATATATACTTTAAACTGTTTGAATATGCAAATAAGGATAGAAGAATACAAATATCTTTATAAACCGTCTCGAATCATATCATAACAATGGCATAGTCAGATATAGGGAGCTACTCTATGTAAGGGCTGATGATATCATTCCGTACCACCTGACCTGTGGCCCCCGTTATTATTTTTACTCTCCCGATCGGGATTCCCAGTATATTTATGCTCACTTGGTCGGGACTTTTTGATATTATTTTTACTTTCTCGATTAGGGATCCACCATATATACATGAGCATACATTCTCAGGTTTCAAAACAATATCGTCAAGATGCTCTGATATCAATACAATTCATGAACATGTTCATATAACAGTACAATTTTGTACAAAAAATAAATTGCAAAAGTAGATTTATCTATAACTCACCTTATGCCCGTAAATTAAGACAAAAGTGTTGTCAGAGTTCTACTGAAGTTCTGTTAAAAGAAATAGTAGATACACCCTTAGAACTCTATCACATAAGGCTATTTAAAACTTAAAACGTGCCTATGGTGTAAGTTCAAGGGTTTTTTGGTCACATAGGGGCAAAATAGTTATTTTTTACTATGGTCTAAAGATGTGTGACTGTGTCTAACTTAGTAGTGGCGATTCGATACTTAACGCAATGGCTAAGGTCTGACGTGAGATTGTGTGAATTATTTTTCTATCTATTTGGCGTCTGTTAATGGAGAAAGATAACTAATTCATTTTAAATTTTAAAAGGGTGAAACCAAAGCCAAAAACTAAATTTTACATAATTATAATTTCAGTAATAATTTGAAAACTAAATAATTCGTTGTTTTAGTAAGTAAATTGTTCATGCGATACGTATTTTTCTATAATTCACTATAAATTGATTTGTCATTAATTTTTTAATGATTCTTAAGTCAAAATAACCACAACAGAAAATACTTTATGTCTTATGAATAAATTATTCTCTTTTAAATTTTCAAAGTATGTGTAAATATTGAAAAAAAATGCAGACCATAAATCTGTCCAAAACTTAAAATGGGACAACGACATTCAATTTTTAAAAATTTATTTCGGATTCATTTCTCATTCGTTTTGAGTGATTCTTGCACCAAAGAACTGCAACAAAAATTAATTTAATTCTTATGAAGGAAGATTAACCTAAATTTTCCTCTAAGTATGCCAAAATTTGCAAAAAGCGCAACTTTTATAAACATATTATGTGCATGTCATGTTCTTAGGAAAACTATCATTAAAAATTCACCACGAATTCATTTCTCAATATTTTTTTAGCCATTCTTGCACCCAAAGAACCACAAGAGAAGGTAGTTTAACTCTTATGAAGGAAGTCTAACCCATATCTTCCTCCAAGTATGCCAAAATTTACAAAAATCACAACTTTTACAAATAAATTCTGTGCATGTCATGTTATTAGGACAACATGTCTTTAAGATTTCACCAAGGATTCATTTCTCAACAGTTTTGGGTGATTCTTGCGTCCAAAGAACCGTAACAGAAGGTAGTTTAATTCCTATGAAGTAAGTTTAACCCAGATCTCCCTCTAAGTATGCCAAAATGTTCAAAAATTGCAACTTTTATAAATAGATTCTGTGCATGTCATGTTTTTAAGACAACCTATCTTTAAAAATTATTGTTTCCATAGAACCGCAAGAGGTATAACTACAAAACTTATGAAGGAAACACAATCCATTTTAGTCTCTAAATATGTGAAATTCCCCAAACATAGTGACATAAAAACTCTGTGCAAAGGATATTTCATTTTTGAAACAAGTAATAATTAAAAATTCACACTGGATTCATTTCTCAACCTTGTTGAGTGATTCTTATGTACAAAGAACTGAAAGAGATAGAAATACAATTATTATGAAGGAAGTTTGATCTAATTTGGTCTCTAGGACTGTCAAAACTCTATATAATTGAGGCTCTTTTTTTTTCTTCTTCCAGATTTCATGTTTGTTTTTCTAACATTTTTCGGCAATTGTGGCAGCTCCGGTGGGGCATGGACAATTTCATCGTCGAGAGGGTAGTTATTAGAAGACATGTGGGTGGTTCCATTGTGGTGGTGGAGGTCGGTGGTGGTGGTGCACGGTGGGGGAGGGTGGCGACAATCTAGGAAACTCAAAATAGAAGAAAAAGAAAGGTGCAAATTGGCAGCGACTTGGACTTCCGGCGACGGTGGCGATGAATTGGGTGGCTCCGGGGGACACCTATGGTTGTGACAGGTGGCTGCTCCGGTGACTGGTTGTGGTCTTCTCCTCATTCTTACTCGATTTTACTTCCCTCTCTCTCGATTGAAGGATGAGGAAAAGAAGATCCAATTTTTTATGTAAAATTTCTAATGCATGTGTGATATATATGTCCCTTTTGACATCTTGACACATGGCACCGAGCTTCCACGTGTCCATTAGGTGGTGGAGAGATAAAATCATGATTCTTAATGAAATTACGGCCGCCAAAAAATATCTCCGAAATTAACTGTCTCAAAAAATCCTAGAAATTTATTTTAAGCTAATTACAACATTTTAAGATTGACTTCCAAACAAATTTTACAGAAAAAGTCTTAAACTCTGAATTTTGAGGTTTCCGGGCAATTTTGACCTATAGGAAGGTCATGAAACTGTGTAAGCCATTTATTGCCATTCTGATTTCCAAACTAACTACCATATAGTGTCAGGAATATCATTATGATAAAAGTGCATATGAATTGGCTTGGGTCGTGAGGCTCAAAGTTGACTCTATGTTGTTCCGATCATATTCTAGGGTTTTAGATGGTAATGAGTTCGGGCACAGCCATATTGGCTTCAATTCCTTTAAAATATCATATGATATTCTTAGGAACTTCATTCCAAGCCTTTGGCCTTTCGTTTCATCTCATTCTCCCTTACGGTTTGTTCATGGCGTCCGTTCGAAAAATTTTAGGGTTAAATTAGAATTTTTGGGCGCCATTCTTGTATCCTGAGTTTTTTGACTCATCAAACAGAATATCAACTCCGTTAAATGTGTTTAGAATTTTGTTCTGAGTTTATATAACTTGAGTTTACATCTTTTTGAGTTCTCTAAGTTCAGTTTCTGGTGTCGTATAGTTGAGTTTTGGGGTTCTCGGGTCAATCCTTTAGATCAGGCATCAGTTCTGGACACTCTCGGGTCTATTTAAGGGTCGGGATATTACAGCCCTCCTGGAATTTGTCGGGCCGGACATTGGTTCAGTATCATCTGGGCCATTACTTCCTGCATGTCTATTACATGTTTATGCATGTTCCAGATAACTTGTGACAGTTCTTTTGCAGTGAGTTCGTTGTTATCAGCCATTTCTTCTGTTCTTTCTAGTGACTTCTCTTGTAAGTTCATTCCTGACCTTCGAGAGAGTTAGGATTAAAGACCTATGGGTGTAGGTACCCTCTTGTCGCCTTGCGGCGCTAAAAAGGTTCTCTACTGGGTGAACCCCTTTTGGCTAAGATACATTATTTTTAACCATGATGTTTGCAGATAGATAATCAAGCCTTAATCAAATTACCTCCGTCAATTCCAAAGTACAGTCATAGAATCTTGAAATAAAAATTTAAAACAAACTGGAGTCGTCACTTGATTTTAAGGTCCAAGAACCTTTAAAATAACTCTGTTCGGATTAAGCTTAGTTGTTTCATCACCGCCTAAGGTACCAAGTGAAAAGGCGTTAGACACCCACTCAGCCTAACCTCATGGTTAGCCTCTACTCATCACTTTTTATTCTCACGTTTAAGTCTATATACCTAACTAATGCATGAATAACAAACAAACTGACTAGGTAGGCTCACATTTTCAAAAGAATTTTAGACAGATCAAGAGGGTATGTGGCCATACTTTAGTCTCAAACATGTATAAAGATAGAGAAAAGCACACTATCTAGGAATTAGATCATAGAGATTCATAACCGTTTATCAGCTTCAGGACAATCGGGAATAATTCTTCGGCTCCTATCTTTTCTATTTACCTAATAGAAAACATATCAAATATTTTTCTAGCCTAGGGGGTTCAACCATGGTGGTGCTCGTGTGTGAGTTCATTTTAGTAATCTATGTTAAAAAAGTAACCTAACAACATGCTACTACGTTCTTGTGCACTAATTGACATGATACTAGGTTTGACAAGCGATAAATCCTAGCATGGATTCTAACAAGATATTTATACAGAATAAAAATAAAATTTATATTCTAGTATGAAAAATATATTCGAGATGATATTTTTGAAAAACTCTCAGAAAAATATGTACTTTCGACATATAATGTCTAAAAAGTGGTTTTCGGGTCGGGAGGCCTCGGAACGGGCCCGAACTGACTGTATTTCGGAAACTAGTTAAATTTTAGAAAAAGGTTTGGGATATTATCCTAAGGCCCATAAATTTTATAAAATAGGTTTGGTTCCATAAAACATGCAAACGAGTCCCACACGGACCTCGCGTTGAAAACAGACGTTCTTCACAGAAACGTCATAGAAATGAATCATGCGATGATTGAAATGGTTTGAAAGTGCATGATCCATGTGTGATTGTTTCAAAAAATCATTTTACATCGATAAAAACACATAATCAATATGATAAACACACTTTTACAACAAAAAAATATGAATTTTGATTGAAAATCGAACGTGCATAAAAAATGGATGAACGAAGGAATTTTCATGCAAACAAGGAAATAATTTTCAAAAATCATTATAAATGTTCTAAATAGGATTAAAAATAGTTAAAATGTCAGATCTAGGCCTTTGGCGCATTGAAAAACATGTTTTAAAAAATGGTTATGCGGAAAGAACCCGTTCCACCAAGGGTCAGGCGTCAAAAACTGACAGCCCTTTTACGGCTACATAAATGCTATGCATACTTATGATTTAATCTAGATAAATGATTATATATGAAACAAAATCTTGTAACAACCATAAAAAAGTGGTAAAGAAAATGGACATGGGTACTTACCTTGACCCGTAGATCGACGATTAGTCCGCCATGCCCTCAAGTGTATGATCTTTGAATCGAACTCGAATGCTTCTTTCTTGAACTTTTTGGCACTTTGGATGCTCAAAGCTACTTGGTCTTGTATTGAAATTGAAAGACTAGAAGAAAAAAACTCTAAAAAAAGACTTACCGATTCAAATCTCTACGAACCTTCCTCTTGAACTAAATTCCTCTCGGTCGAATAGCTTTGAATCGAATTTCCTCAAGGGTGAGGTAAAGAATTTTATTTATATAGGTTCATGACAACTGGAAATCGACTGAAAATGAAGAGATAGGGGCTGGTGACAAGGCACGACCAATCAGAAAGAGTCCCGGGTCGAGAAGGAGTCAAACCGACCACTGACTCTGTCCAGAAGGCTGGTCAGGTCATGCTGGCTTTCTCCCCAATGGCCGATCTGGCCATGAGGACCTGGCCCTCTATTTGGGTTGGTCTGTCCTGCCTAGCTCGAACCTTGAGGGTGGGTCCGGCCATAGGGGCTTTCCGAGGACCATTTTAGTCTTTTGTGGGGTTTTGGACGTCCGAGAAGAAAAAAAGGAACGTCCAGCCTTTGAAACATAAAATGAATAATTGAAAACTCATATTTTGAAGTTAGTTTGATAGAAAACAATATCATATGGAGGATTAAAATGACTTTTGAAGAAGTTTGGTTGAAAATGATAGAAACAGAGGCGAGGGACGTCTCGAAAAGCAAAGAGGGCCTACCCAAAATGTTAAAACTTAAACTAAAGGGTTTAAAATATATGTTTTGAAGTTGTTTATCTAGAAAAAAATATTTTTCATACTGATAAACAACTTCTCTAAAAAGTGTGTAAAAAACTGTCAGAAACGGAGAAGGGTTTGGATGAAATCTTAGCTTTGAGTGAATCGTGTGTTGATTCGTTTTTGTTAGAAGCTATCATCATTCTGGGGAACATTATCATCATCGGGAAGTGAAAGACGGAGGGTCTGTGCATCATACCTGGTCAAAATAGGGTGTCTACAAAGGCGATTTAGATCGATTGACTTTTGAATGCCTAATCTGAAAGTTAAAGGATTGTTTTTTAGGGATTGAATCACTTGTGGTTCCCCACAATAGATAAACTCTAGATAACAGATAAACCCATGCATATCGGATAACGTCCGCATTAAATAATTTGCAAGCTTATCTGGTAAGCATCAAGTCTATCAGATAACTCTAAGCATATTCAGTAAAGATTCAGATCTATCACATAAACTTTGGGTTTATCAGATGGGCATTGATGCATATGAGATAAGCTTTAGAATTATCGAATAAGCATCGAGGCATAATAAATAAGTTAATACTTTATGATGATAGATAGATACTGTAGACACACCTTTCTGGCTGGACATAACTCCTAAGCGGTTTTTGTGATCCTTCCAGTGATGAATGAATAAACTCGGGATAAGTGTAGCCACCTTAAATCCTCTTTTAAGCATATCATTCCTTTCAAAATACCTTAAATCATATTTTAAGCTTAGCATTTTCTTTAGAAAACACCTAGAACCCAAGATTAAAAGCCAAAAGATAGTTTAAACTTGTGATCATAATAATGCGCATCACAGCTGCTAATTTAAATAAGGAGGATTAATGGACGCAAGTGCTTTCCCACGGACGTCATTATTTTTCACCAATAGTGATGATCACTGTAATAAACAGGCGCCCGTTAGTCTATTTCTTTCGGCCGCTAGTCAGCTTCATGATTGTGTGCTTTTCGCGATCTGATCTTGTTTCTTTTCTGAGGGAGCGTCTGAAAATTATAAATCCGCCACCACACCCCTTTTTTGAAACCTATAGGTTCCCTCACTCTATAAATAAGAGGCCTCCCTTCTTATTTGGGAGGTCCTCAATGCCCCCAAGCCCCCCTCAAACCTCTGTCGCCATTCTCGCTCGAAGTCGCAAGACTCATTTGAAGTGCTGAGAAAGGAGATAATCTTGAAGTTATGCCATTGACGATCAAAGCACGCTACAAGGGTATGAACTCCTTTATTGTATAGTCGTCTCCACGTCGTTCTTTTATTCATTTTGAGTTCTTACATCCGTTAACCAATAAAACAATGGTGGCCATAGCTTCTATGGCCACCTATTCGTGCGTAATGAGACATGGTCGCATGTTTCATAGTTGCGGTCATGGCTTTCGTACATACTCGGTACATCCCTTTGTTCATATGCTTAGCCTCCATTTATATTGCTTATTGATGTTTTCTTTCATTTATTTATTTGATTGCAAGTTTCAAAGTCTTTTACATTCAAAATAGATTCACTGCTAATGAGAAAGAGTTGCGGCCATTACTATATAAGTAACGAATATGACTTTAAGTAAACTCCAGTGATGGTCGTCACTTTTTAGTTGCGGTCGTTGGTTTATACCTTCGACCGTGACTCTTTTTCTAGCGATCATTCGTCTTTTAGCTAGGAAGTGACATATTTTCTTCTGCTTTATGTATTACATGTTGGTCTACTTACCTTTTGCATATATATATTTACTTTTTGTCGTCACTTAAATTCAGATTAAGAACGCGTCTATATTTAACAAGACCAATTGAATATAAAAATACTTAAAAAATCCCAACTTTATCTTTTGAGTAGAGGTCAACCATTCGGTTAGGCGAAAGAGGATGTCTAACACCTTTCTCTTTCGTATCTTAGCTCATGGACCTTTAATCTCAAACTCTTTTCTAGGGTTTCCCTGTACCCTTTTAAAAAGTCGGGTGGTGTCTCCTTATTTTTTAGTTCGTAGGCCTATCGTGTCTCGTTTTACTAAAAAAATATTTGTTTTCCTAAAACACCCGTGAGCTTAACTTGAAAATAAGGATGATAGTGGGATTTTTAAAATATCTTCATATCCAATTGGTCTTTTGCTTTGTATGTGCATTCGCATGTCCTGTTAGAAACCCCCCGCATAACATTACCAGCTAGCCTAGGTAGCTTGCTACTATGAGACAAGGTCAGGAAAGCGAACAAGCCTACCGGTCATGTACTCCTCGTCTAAGGTATATTAGAAATTCTATTGTACAGCGTTTGATCAGCTCGGTGATGAGATGTATAATCTTAGTTTTTTTTGAAAGGTACTATTTTGAGACTGCCCAAACTGTTAGCATATAGTAGCTCTAGAACTTTTCGAAATTAGGGCAGGGTGACCATTATTTAAGACAGGGTCACTCTTAAAAGGGCTTATGTGCTTACGTGCACTACCTTCTGGGGTAGAAATGTGGTGTGTCTGTATGGAACGAATGAACAGGAAAGCGAATGGTTCTATATTTGGACGATCAATTAATTTTGAAACTTTCAAAATTGGGAAAGTCGATCAGAAAAAGGGCAGTGCGAGCAGTAGTCCATTTGAATGTATGACAGAATGTATGTATGGCAGAGGGAATGTTTAGGCTAGGATATATGTTTTCCTTTTTGCTCTTCCCCTTTTGTCGTTTTAGGATTTTATTTTTGTCTACTCTATTGTAAAATATCACCCTTCGACCCTATTTTCTTTCATATCATCCACCATAGGTAGAAGAGGAAGGGATTCTATAGCTCCCTCTTTCTCCGAATGGTTTTGTGATGCTTCTGGTCACTTGATACAAGATTCCCCTAGTCCTCCTAGTCCACAAAGTTTGACAGAATCCATGGTAGCACCTAGTAACAAATATATCCTTGGCATGATTCAGACCCTTAAGAAGGGTATTCGGATTATAACTGAGGGCATGCAAGCCCGGGTCGATCAGACGACTAAAATAATCTAGGCGACTCAGATAGCTTAGGCCACCCAAGTAGCCCAGCAAGAACCACCACCACCACCTGCACCTGTAGCCCCATCGGCTAATCTCCATGCACTAGGAGGAAATCTTGATGCCCCCATCATCATGGAGGATGCGGTCAAAGTGGATGCCAAGAATGGCAGGGTCGACCCTGAGGTGGGAAAACTTGAGTCCAAGTTAGAAAGAATTGAGAACCTAATGAGAAAGGACACTGCTCTTTCCCGAACACCCGCCTACTTGAGAAGTTCAAAATGCCTGAGATGGAGAAGTTTGAGGGAGTAGGAGTTCCCGAGCTACACCTTTAAATGTATATAGGGACTCTACGCCTCATGGGTATAGATGATGACCTGCTGGCTCAATTATTCCAATGTACTTTGACGGGGGTAGCCTTGAAGTGGTTTCTCACCCTTGAGCCGACTAAGACCAGAAAGTGGAAAGACATTGCAAACGCCTTCATCGCATAGTACTCCTATAACCAATAGCTCAATGTAACATTAACAAATTTGGAGGTGACCCGACAGGAACTAGCCGAGAGCTTTTTAGGATTTCTACCCAAAATGGAGGACCAAGGCCTCTAAGATGACTAATCGACCCTCAGAAGAATACCAAGTGTGAATGGTTGTGAAGAAGCTCCAGGTGGCCTACTTCAGACATATAATCACCTCCCCCTTTTCACTTTTAAGCAGCTATTCACCACAGGAGTACAGATTGAAGACGCAATGCAATAAGGATTGCTCGTCAAGAGAGAACTAAGCCAGCCAAGCCAGCCTAAAAAGACCAACACTTGCCCTTCTAACAACATTGCTGCTAACAACCACGTCTCCGCTATCAGTCACACCTCAGATGATAATTCCCTCTTCTCACCAACTCTTTCCTGGAAATCAACCCTTTTACCCTCTACAAGCTCATCTGCCTCAAACACATACAACCAAAATTGTCCAAGGCGAGTCTTCACACTATTCTACATTCCCCTCACACAAGCCTTAATCCTCCTGGTCGACAAAGGTTACCTCAAACTCCTTGAACCTATACTACATCGAGAACACCTCCCGGCCAGCTTTGACCCCATAAAAAATTGTGCTTAACACCAATCCCCTGGCCATGACACAAAGCAGTGCAGTAGGCTACGCCACGACATTCAGAACCTAATTAACAATAAGGTCATCAATGCGCCTAAAAGTTTGAATGTCACTACCAACCCTCTTCCCAACCAAAATGTCGTATCAACTGCCCAAAATGTCAACAACATCCACACCCATGATACCGCTCATGACCCCTACATTTACATCTGTCAAGCTATCGAACCCAAATCGAAACCACTACTCTCTAATGAGCAATCCTCGTCCTACTTGAGTTAGGACTCCAAGTCAATGTCTGGACCTGAGTCTAACCCAAAACAAGGTGAATGGGAACATGAGAATTTTGAAAGAGGACATGGGAGTGACCTAAAAGGCTAGTATGACATGAAAGAACTGAACCCTAGCCTCATCACCATATTCTAGTGGAACCCTAACACCATAATAAGTAACGATGGGTGGCTCGGCAAGGAGGAGGTTGAAAATGACAATGGGAATGAGGAAAACCAGGAAAAAACAATCCAAGAAGAAGAGAGCCAAGATGGAGAAAGCCAAGGGGGGAGAGAGAGAGAATCAAAAAATGGGGAACAAAGGAAAAACAAGGAGACCAAAAAAGAATATAAAGATATCCTTGATGGGATGACCCTCCTCTTAATGTTTGGGGAGATGTCCATCTCCACCATTATCGAGCTAGAGATATCTACCATTAACATCGTAGAGGATGATGTCTTGGTTGAGGCAGTGCTAGACAACAACTGGGCAGAAGAAGACATTTGGGTAGAATACGCCTCAACAGATTCGTGGCTAAAAGGTGGTAGCGAGTTGGTAGATCTATTAACCCACAGTGGACGCTATATGAAACTGGTGGAACAAGGAAGTGGAGAGTCATCTGGAATATCACATGATAGGGCTATAGAGAAATAGAAATAGAAATATGAAGAAGCAATCGAAGAAGACTTGGTACTTAGTCAACTGAAGAAGATGCAGGCTGACATCTCAATCTATGGACTCCTCATGTCCTCGTTTGAGCATAGGCAGACATTAGTTGCTTTCATTGATAATGACCTACCAACTGAGGGCTCGTCGCACAATAAACTGTTGCACGTTTCTATGAAGTGCCCATAGAAATGGGTGCCTGTAATTCTAGTGGACAATGGTTCAGCACTAAATGTATTCCCTTTTAGGATTGCTCTCCGATTAGGTATATCTATGCAAGACCTTATGTCAAGCCCCGCCCGAAGCATCAGGCACAAAACCTGAGGAATGGTATACATCCATGCATCATTTTAATATTTGCACAATCGAAGCCTACATTGCTTCATACATTCCCTGAAAGGTTTCATACGAGGGCCTAACCAAACATTTTGATAAATAAAACACGAGGTCTTAATAGCCTCAACTACAACATTATATTTAATTACATGCCAAAGAAGAAAAACACAAAAAGGTATTTCTACCCTAACTTTTCAATGACCTTTCCCCTTAGCCTAAGACCACAGTAGACCGAACCAGACTCAGCCCAACGCCAAAAACTTGCCAAAAAGGTCAACCAGTGTGGGGGTGGGCTACAAGATCCACATGCTCACTGTGAGGAACCCTCTCAAAAAATATGCCACCCTCCTCTTTTATTTTAGGTTTAAAATGCTCTCAGTTTTAATATTTTAAAAGAAAAGTGGGGTTTTATATTTTTGAAAAGAGATCCCCTCAAATACGTTTGTGTTAAAGGCCACACATTTGGAGTCACCACTTAATTTTTAATGATAAACTAAGAAAATAGAAAATTCAAGGTACTGGTCCGTCATTATCAGAGATAATGGTTCGGGAGCTAGGGTATGAAAATGGAAGGTATTAGGCGCCCCTCTCACCCGATCAAAAGATCAACCTATACTTAATCACTTCTTACTTTTTGTCTTAAGTTTATCAAAAGTAATACATACAGAATAAGGGTTGAAGAGAGATAAAATAAAATCAATCAATGAAACAAAACCTAACCTAAAACTAAAGATTTTTCTAAACATGCTTACACTAAATTACATGTCAAAGGGTAAATGGCATCATATCAGTATGCTTTTATAAAAAAATAAACACGAGGCATGCTGCTACTATAAAAATATGCAAACACCTACTGGAAATCCACAAGTTTTTGAAGAAGTGGCGCACGCCACCTCTAAACCTGGCGCACTCTTCCTGAGATGGCGGACGCCACCTATAGACTCTCTAAAAATAGTGCGGTTCACTATGGCAGAGTGAGCTCAACACTTTTGAGGACCAAAAAGGGTTACTATTTTGAGAAAAATAGTGTGTTTGTGTGCAAAAGTGTTTGATACTTGGAAGAAAACATGAAACATGGTATCTCATATAGTAAGCTTTCAACACATAGTCTAGAAGCTTATGTTTCATGCATCTTTGTATTGGACATACGTATATAAGAAGCTAATAATTACAATGGCATACTTTTTTAGAAATAGAAAGAAAAGATGTTGGATATAAATAAAAATATAACCGAGAGAATGAGGCCAATGACCTCTTTCTCCTCTTTATTGACGAAAATTAAACAAAAGACAAACTTATCAAAAATCTCGATTGACGTGAAAGCTTTGGGCAAAGTCACAATTTCTATCTGATAGCCTCCTCGAATGCGATGTGTCATATTCCGAGAATTTTTTTGTACAGTCTCGAGTCGTCGAAACTTAGCCGGTATAGGGGCACTCAAGTAGGGTATAGATTTTTGTTTTGGTAGAATATATTATTTAAATTCAATTCTTAATTTATTTAATTCACCAATTTTTGATTAAACATCATTACTCTTGGATTCAACACTGATTCATTACCCACGAAAGGTTGGGGAATGGGTTCTATTTATAGAGGTGTGGGCAAGGAAGGTGACCAATGGCAGAAGCTTCCTCTCAAGGTGGCGTGTGGAACCTTGGACATGGCACGTGCTAGGGGATATATGGCGAGCTGTTGGTTGAACCAATGCACGCCAGTTTGAGTTAGGTTCATGAAAAAGGTAGCGTGCGTCACTTTGAGGTGGTGCACGCATGGTTCAAAAAGCGGTAGCGTGCGTCACTTTGAGGTGGTGCACGCCTGGTTCAAAAAGAGGTAGCGTGCGCTACTTTGAGTTCTTTTCAACGCGATTTATGTGTATAGTCATCATCAGAGATAAACTGGATAAGCCTAATGCGTGGGTTAGTCAAAATTAGAGTGTCTACAATTGTCTCTCGTTAATAGAACTCTCACTGCAATGCATGTGGTGAGTAAATGTCAAAACTCCATAATCAGTCCCTTTTGACAAAGTTGTTCTTAGGCTGAGAGAACAAAAGAAAACATTCAAAATATGGTCGTATTTGAGTTACATCAATCTGCCTACATACCCTACTTGTAAGGATCAAACCAACGTAGTTCTTGGGACGATGTAAACAATGCAAAGAAAACAAAGGTTTATAAATCTAGTGGTTACCCCACAAAACTATGCAAAAAACATTTTAAGGTCACGGGGATCGAAAAAAAAAATAAGTCAGTTTAAGGTCATGAGGGACCAACTATTTATTCCTCTTAAGGTCATGCGAGACCGAGCTATTGTCATTTTAAGGACATGACCGGATCGATTTACTCAGTTTTAGGTCATGAGACGGACCAATTTAGTCAATTTAAGATCCCAACTGAACCGATTTAGTCAATTTAAGATCCTGACCAAACTGATTTACTCAGTTTTAGGTCATGAGATGGACCAATTTAGTCAATTTAAGGTCCTAATTGAAACTTGTTTGTCAATTTAAGGTTCCGACTAGACCGATTTAGTCAATTTTAGGTCTTGATCGGACCGATTTAGTCAATTTAAGGTCCCGACCAGACCGAACTACTCAGTTTTAGGTCATGGGACAGACCCAACTAAGTTTTTAGGTCGTGAGAGGGACCCAACTAGAGATCCCAGACACGGGAATAAAACTCAATGCGCATGTTGAAAGCCAAGAAAATAATTCTCGACGGTTGGTGATGATTTAAATATTTGCTTCATTGGAGACTGAATCCGAATTTCGTAATTTGTTATTTTAAACTCATAAATCATAAGATGGGAGATGGACACGTGGCTCATGCTAGGAGGTAAGTAATGCGCGACACCTGGTGGTTGGTCTACCTAGCGTTTCTATGGAGGGAAGTGGTGCTCGATAGGTGATGATTGGCTTATCTTGCGTCGCTTGTTGGAGGGAAGTGGCGCGCGATAGGTTGACATCGCGTGCCTTTTGAAGGGAAGTGGTGCGCGACATGTTGATATGGTGCGCCCCAAAAATAAGGTGGTGCACGTCATGTTATAGGTGGAAGTTAAAGGGTCGATTGGTTTCGGTTGCAACGGTCTCAGACGGCCATTTCACTATTTCATCTCGACTTTATCTTCTCTCTGCTACTCTGTCAAACCTCTCATCTCTCTCATCTTTCCCAACTCTTAATAGCATCCAACATCAGCAAGAGCAACAGTGGCACGAGCCATGAGAGAGATGACATGGGTCACGAGACAGACCCAGCTCCGACCGATAGTGCCCGCCTCTTTGGCGTGGAGTTGACTACGAAGGTGGCTACGATGATCCCAGTGGCGACAGCCCCGACCAAAGATGCAGTGGATGCTACACAGCCCACCGAGACCTTAACAAACGATGACTCGTTCTTCGAGATCATGGGCTTTTTTATAGGGCTCAATGAGACCCCTTCCTGTCCATCACACCATCCTGAGGTGTCAGAGCCTAAGGTTCCAGTGATGTCTTCCTACGCTATAGACGACGTTCTTGCTACTGTAGAGACCCTCTGCTCGATAGAGGAGGGCGTGCCTTTGGGCCATCACGCTGTCGAGGAGCCGAAAGTAGACAGCCCACACATCCCAGATCCCTTCCGCAGGGTTCTAGCGGCGGACATACCGGGAGGTTTCAACCAAGCTCGGTACAACCCTTCGGCGCACTCCTTAGAGGTCCACGGGGTAATCCGATGATTTTTCGATGGGAGCACCGTAGACCCGGCGCTGCTGCTCTGTGCACCGGATACTCACCTTTCCGCGATGAATCACCTGGTACGCCCCATTTCCTTTCTTTTCTTTTATGTTCATTTCAACTTAAACCCAACTTTATATGATAAAACATAAAAAAATATGGACTTACATGTATGCACAGGGCAGGACCAAAGCGTTGGATGAATGATGCTCTAAACAAATTGACAACAAGTTGAACCCTTAAAATAAAATAGATCAGAACTTAGAAACTTTGCATGTTTAGGTTTTTGAACAATGCGTGTAGTTATTTTATTTTTTATATTTTTTTTCATCTATTTATATATATATATATATTTTGTTTTTCTTTCTTTGGGTTTCATTTTGCACTTTCTGAGGTGGGCGAGTTTTCCTTCCTCTTGCCCAACTTAGGTCGTGTTTCAACACTTTCTAAGACAAAATTTTCATTTTTATCCAAACTATAGGTTGGGTGTCAACGCTTTCTGAGGTGCGTGAAGTTTCCTTTGTCTCACCCAACTTAGGTCCTGTCTCACACTTCTGGAGGTGGAAAATTTTATCTTTTTGTCCTTAGATAAAAGTTTTTACGCTTTTTTAGGAGTTTTTAATCCAAACTTAGGTTTCATTTTAATGCTTCCTGAGATGGGCAGACTTTCTTTCATCTCACCCAACTTAGGTCATGTTTCAACACTTCCTAAGATGGAATTTTCATTTTTATCCAAACTTTGGGTTGCGTGTCAACGCTTCCCGAGGTGGGTGAGATTTCTTTCGTTTCGTCCAACTTAGGTCATGTTTTACACTTCCCGAGATAGAAATTTTTGTTTTTGTCCCTATATAAATATTTTCACACTTTTTTAGAGAAATTTTTCATTTTAATTCAAAACTTAAGTTGCGTCTCAACGCTTTTCGAGGCGGGCAAGCTTTCCTTCATCTCGCTCAACTTAAGTCGTGTTTCAACTCTTCCTAAGATGGAAATTTTATTTTTATCCAAACTTGAGTTGCGCGTCAACGTTACTCGAGGTGGGCGAACTTTAATTTGTGTTGCCCAACTTAGATCATGTTTCAACTCTTACCAATATGGAATTTTTATTTTTATCCAAACTTGGGTTGCGTGTCAACAGTTCTCGAGGTGGGTGAGCTTACCTTCATCTCGCCCAACTTAGGTCGTGTTTTACACTTCCCGAGATGGAAATTTTATTTTTGTCCTTTGATAAATATCTTCACACTTTTTAGGGGAATTGTTTTATTTTAATCCGAACTTAGGTTGCATCTTAACGCTTCCCAAGATGGGTAAGCTTTTCTTGATCTCGCCCAACTTAGGTCGTGTTTCAACTCTTCCTAAGATGGAATTTTTATTTTTGACCAATTTGGGTTGCGCGTCAACGCTTTCGAATGTGGATGTGCTTTTTTACGTCTCCCCCAACTTAGGTCCCATCTCACACTTCCTAAGATGGAAATTTTGTTTTTTGTCCCTAGATAAACATTTTTATATTTTTCTATGCTTTATGATTTTTTCCCATTTTTTTTCTTCTTCTTGTTTTTCTATCTGTTCTTATGTTTATTTTCTCTCTTATCTGACGATTGTTTTTTATCTTTTCTTCTTGTAGGTCGGTGAGCATCTACAGGGCTTCAGAGGCTCCTCCCACGTCCTAGAGTGGTATGGGGTCCTCCCCCTATAGAGCAGATTATTTGTTGATGCCTATGGGTTTGGTTAGTTCATCCTTCTCCTCACGAGCACTAACAATGATTGAGTGCTCATGACATTCCTGGTGGAGAGGTGGTGGGATACCACCAACACCTTCCATTTTCCTACATTTAAGGTGACCCAGACCCCCCTTAACTTTGCCATGATCACGGGAATCAGGGTGGGCAGCGACCCTATTTCTTTTGACCTCAACATATGGAGGTGCCCGACGACCATTTTTCATTTCTTTGGCAGGATCACGCCCCAGACGGACCACGGGTGGATCCGCTACTCCTGGTTTATGGACAACTTCATGGGGCTGGAGTGCACCAAGTCCCGTCACTTT
The DNA here is from genome assembly GCA_032361285.1 of Aequorea victoria. Classification (NCBI taxonomy): domain Eukaryota; kingdom Metazoa; phylum Cnidaria; class Hydrozoa; order Leptothecata; family Aequoreidae; genus Aequorea; species Aequorea victoria. The sequence goes on along the minus strand of JAUTBS010099829.1, from coordinate 5,686 downwards.
GAGTTAGTTTTTTGGGTATTCTTGCTCTATCTATTCGGTGCTAGCCTATTCACGAATAGGTAAAACACCATTTATCTATACTTTTTGAGAGCCCTCCACGATCTACGTCGGGTGTCCTCCTATGATTAGGGTGGAGCAGCATTAGCGGCACTATACACGAGCCTACGGTCCATGTCCTGGGCCAGGAAGTTGTCCGTGATGGGCTACTAGGGGACATGGGAGGTATATTCTTGACTACTCCTCTTGTCTTTTCATTTTACTTGTGTTATTTCTCATTTACCCATCCTGACATTTATTATGTTGACCATCCTTTTCTATTACAGCTATAAGCCTATGAGTTTCTGGGGTTGCCCTCCCTAGTGACCACTTATCCTGACACCCTAGTCATTCTGTGGGCGATGCTGTAGGCCCACAGCACACGGGGAAGAAAGGTGGGGGAAGGATCTGAACCTATACAGCCTTCATCTGGACCACCTTTCTCCCACACAGGTATGTTATCTTTTAGTTTTTCGTGACTTTTGTACCTTTGCTTTTACTCATTTCTCTCATATCTAACCTGTGCTTGGTTCACTTTTTAGGTGAATTAGTGGGTGTGAGAGGGCATGGAGGAACGTGACGACCCTGATCTGACGAGGAGCCATCAGGCTTTTTAGATGAGGATCCTTCTGGTGGGGCCATTCCACCGAGAGTGGTTCCTGTGCGAGCGAGTAACATGATAGTCCCTGAGATTAGACCACTTCTGGCTCCCCCAGCCACCTCCACCGAATATGAGGTCGACGGACACCATGCTGTTGGAGGATGTAGTGGAGGCGATGTACGACTTCGATGATAATGATTACATAGCTGAGGGGGACTACGCCGCCTACGCCCATAACTTCCTGATGCGCCCAATGAATGCTTGCCCTATTGAGCAACGGGGCAGACAACCTTTGTCATCTCGTGTTCCTCCTGTCGTTGGTGGTCACATCGCTCAGGCTTCCCCTGCTGCTCCTGCTGGTGCCTATGCCATTTCTTCTTTGGATTCGGTCTCTCATCCCCATCCCTCTCTCCGAGCCAGCAAACCGACGCCTCAGTGTTGGGACTGGAGTGGTACTTTCTACCTTCCCTCTTTTACTTTCTTTTTTTATTTTGTTTATATTAGTTGGATTGTCTAATACTTTTTTTATATATATATTTCAGGTTGCCAATTCTTTCATGGAGGGTTTCCTCCACACCATCGCCGGGTTGATGATATTTGTGAGGCATCAGACCCCGATGCTGCGAGATGTGCACGTCGACCCCATGCCTCGACCTTCCCACCTCCCTCATTGTCCGGTGATTTTTTTATTTTTATTGCATGTCCCTCTCATTTATTTATTTACATCACATTTCTTGTTCTTATATTGGGTTTCTTCTTTCTTTTTCTTTTTTATTTACAGCCTCCCTCTGGTAGCCGCGACCTTTCCACTCACAGAGCATCCTCATTCTCCTACGCTGCCAGCCCGTCTGCCGCTGCTTTGTTTACTGCCGCTCCGCTGGGTCCTGCTCCATGGACTGGGGTTCGAGCACGTTAGACTGATAGCGATGACGACTATGACTCAGGGAATTCCACCACTTCTACCCCTTCCATCCCAGCACCCTCGCGCCGTACCCAGCGTAGACAGAGAAGAGGGTGTTTTTCTTTTTATTCTGTACAACTATATACATTTTTTTCTTCCTTTCTCTATATACATTATATTAGATAGGCCTTCGTGCCTAATTTGGATGTTTATTGTAGCACCTTTTATCTGGTCCTTTTCTCTTTTTCTTTTCATTGTATGGATGTTTCTTTATTTATATACATGGATCGTTCCCTTCTTTTTCTGTACATGAATGGTTTTTTTTTTAAAGATTTTGTTGCATCTTTAGAATTCAAATGAATGCATGTATGATTGATAGTAGATAGCGAGACATAAGCCAAAACGGTTGTGTCACTATCCATAGACTGTAAGTACCAGTGGTGACGACTCAGATTTGAAGCAGGGAAAAAAAGAATTCACAACTGCTTGTTTTAGTCAAAGTGGCGCGCGCCATATAAAGTGGCGTGCACTGCTTTATTGGAAGACATGGCGCGCGCCATGATGACATGGCGTGCGCTGCATTGGGGTGGTGTGCGCCATATTTGATCCTCTTCAGATCCTATATATAAAGGGGTGCACAACCTGCTTTTGTAGCCAACTCTTGTTCTTCAAAATAGCCTCTTCCACTCAAAATTCTCTTTCCTCTTGGACTAATGAATTCACTAAGATTGAGCAAAATAATTTTATAAATTTTGGTTTGAATGTACTTTTTCAATTGAGGACTATGAGCGCGGATTGGAATTTTCTGAAGGTATCTTCTCAGCTATGGAATCCAGTGGCCCATATATTCAGACTTGGAGATGAAGAATTTTGCCCTACCATCGAAGAGCTTGAGATTATCTTACATCTCTTCCCTCAAGAGAAAATTCTGATACCTACTTCTCTTGTGAGTCCAAAGAAACTCTTGAGGGAATTATCTCTTTCCTCTTGGACTGATGAATCAACTAAGATTGAGCAAACTAATTTTATAAATTTTGGTTTGAATGTACTTTTTCACTTGAGGACTGTGGGGGTGGATTGAAATTTTCTAAAGGTATCTACTCAGCTATGGAATCCAGTGGCCCATACATTCAGACTTGGAGACGAAAAACTCTGCCCCACCATCGAAGAGTTTGAAGCTATCTTACATCTCTTCCCTCAAGAGAAAATTTTGATCCCTACTTCTCTTGTGAGTCCGAGAAACTCTTGAGGGAATTATACAGATTGAGCACTAATGTGGCTTCCATTATTCTATATGGGGGAGTTCTCAACATACCCCGTCTGGTGAACCACTTTCACCCTTCCACCTCTCTTTCTAACTTTCCTTTTTCAGTCTTGCCGTCGTTACGCTTTGTGCATCTGTCTTTTAGCATATTTTCTTCTTTTCCCATGAAATGATGATGTTAGTACTACTCTAGTACAGGTAGCTTCTTAGATAAAAGAATAAATGAATTTTTTACCACTGATTTTGGTCGAGACTCTTATAGGTTTGGATGTCATTCATTCTGATGTCTCTCTTGTCTTTGCGGGCAGTCCCTTGCTCCTTCTGGTATTCCTCAAAACTCTCATCTTTTCCCTGTATTTCTCTCAATTTTTCCACTCAGATCTCATTTTTCTGTATTTCTTTTAATTTTTCTGCTCAACTCTCATTTTTTCATAGTTCTCTCAATTTTTCTGCTCAACTCTGCTTTTTCTATATTTCACTGAGATTTGGTTGATGGAAAAGGTGACGTTCTGGAGCATCCACTGGCTAGAGTCTACACTCTAAGAGCCTTTTTGTAGAGAAGGATTTCTTGTCATTGTACCACCACGACTGAGTACTAAGCTTTCTTTGATCCCCTGACTGGCAAAGATATTTGTTGGCTTTGTCCCTGGTGGACTATTCCTGTAGCGATATTTTCGACCATGGAGCCTCTTGGCATTCTACTCATGGGCTTGAGGCTGACTACTTTTTATCTTCCCTCTCGTATTTTGCGTCAGCTTGGTTGTCCTCAAATGTGCCCTCCGGTGGCGATGGCTTATATGAATATCTCTTCTCATTATGCCCTTTTTTATTGCATTATCGGTAGTTTTGGCCATCTCGGATGAGGATTGACTCAGGAGATCTCTGAGTAGTGCCTTTCTGATGAATACCCAACATGGTTGGGAAGCGAGATATAGTGCAAAACGGAAGAAGACAATGATGTGAGACGAATGTGGACTTGATTTAGTTGTTCCTGCTGCACTTTCATTATTATTTTGTTTTCTATCTCTTCCTTTCATTTTTTTAGAAAAAGATTTAGGATTTACGTTTTTCCCTTTCATGTATGAACTTTTAATTATTAAAATCGGGTAATGTGAAATTTTTCCTTTTCTGATCTTGATCTTTTCACTTTGTCCATTCAATATTAGTCTTTTCCATATAATTAAAACTATTGAAAAGATTTTAAAGGGATCTTTACATTGGATCATAATTAGATGGAAAGGGTTTAAAAGATGAAGCATTTCAACATGTTATATTTTCCCTTCATGAGAGGGTTTTTTTAATGAACAAGTTTGGGCCGAACTTCAAACTAAAGTTTCCTACATATTCCAAAGAAAAGGAATCAGGCCATCACGTAGTTCCGATCTGGTTTAAACTCGGGTTTTAACACTCTTCTTTTTTAAATGCCTTTATTTTGCCAAAGTCACCCTTCCGGGTCTTCAATCTTATGGGTTGCTCTAACTTTTTCCTGGGTCATCGTTTCATCAGTTTTCAAACCAACGAGCCTCTCTTATATTTATATCTTTCTTTAAGGGTAATACTTTTTGAGCTTGTCCAAATTAGTTGGGGTGTTGAATTTTTATCTCTTAGTATTTTCCTTTATTTTTAGAATCGCATGTAAAATATCTCCTTTTTCATTTTCTTCGCATAATAAAAACACTTGCACCCGAGCACACTATTTTCCTTGAAAATAGTAGCCCCCTTTGGACCTCCTAGTGTCAAGCTCACTCTACCATAGTGACGCACGCCACTTCTAGAGAGTCCATAGGTGGCGCACGCCATGTCCCAGTGGCGCGCGCCAGGTCATGAGGTGGTGGGCGCTACCTCTATTTTGAGACCAGTGGCTTCCAGTAGCCTTTCTGTTAGTATTTTTTGCATATTTTCTATCTGTTATGTTTTCTGATAAAATGCCATGTTCTGTATTTTTCTTTCTGTTATAAAAACGCTTGCACACCAACACACTATTTTCCAAAAATAGTAGCTCATTTTCGGCCTCTGAATGACAAGCTCACTGATCTATAGTGATGCACGCTATTTCCAGAGGACCCCAAAGTAGCGCACGCCAGCTAATGGTGGCGCACGCCAGGTAAGAGGTGGCGCACATCACCTCTGTTAAAAACCAGTAGCTTTCCAGTAGCATTTCTTGTAATTTTATGCTTTAACAGTATGCCTTATATGCATGACTGCACTGATATGCTGCCACCTCCCCTTTGGACATGCCTTAAGTGTATGTATGCGTAGAAAGTTTTCGTTTTAGGTTAGCCTTTATTTTCTTGTTTGCTTTTGTAATATTCTCTTTTCAACCCCCCTTCTATATGTGTTAATTTCAATAAATTTAAGACAAGAACAAATAGAATGGTTAAGTAGAGGCCGATCTTCAGATCAAGTGAGAGGGGTGCCTAACACCTTCCTTTTTTGTACCCTAGCTCCCGAACCATTTACTCTGGTAAGGACAGACTAGTTTGCCTTAAAAGTTTTTTTGGTTTCTTAGTTTGTCCGAAAACCAAGTGGCGACTCCAAAAATCGCGCGGTCCTTAACACGTACGCACATTTGAGGGAAAATCCCTCTTTCCTTTCTCTCCTCGTGGTTCGTTCTGCATACACTCCTCATTTTGAGTGATGGACGAAGGAAGAAAGGAATTTAGAGAGCGGGATCCACACAGTGGTGAATATACTGGGAATTTATTTTAAAAGTGAGCCAAACTTCAAAAACGTTCCAACAGTTGTTGTCTTAAATTTATTATTAATATTAGCATTGCATGCATTGGTTTTCCATCTCCCGACTTCCCTTTTTCATTGGGTACTTTTCAAAACAAAAGAAGAAGGGAGAAAATAAAGTAAGACAAATGCTTCCCTACCCTTCACT
>JAUTBS010099718.1:0-12890 GCA_032361285.1 Aequorea victoria | reverse complement strand
TAATGCTTTGAGATAAAAATAATTTTCTTCCATTAAAACACTATTTTTAGCTTCATGCGATTTTTTGGGTCGACTCACGGAGGTCTGGGTTGACTCAGGATGTTCCAAAAGGCTACTAGTCTGAGGTGGTCTGAAGTGGGTCGACTCATGATGGTTGCCATGCAAGGGTCGATGTTTGGGTCGAGTAAAATTGACTCTGGTGTGTATGTTTGGTGGTTGGGTCAACTCACAGACTATTGGGTCGACTCATGAATGTGTATTTTGAGCGCTGGATCGACTGTGGGGTTGACATGCATCGACTCTGGTATGGTAATGCAGACTTGGGTCGACTCATATGGATTTTGGATCGACTCATGGTAATGGTAATCATTTGGGTCGACACAAGAGCAGATTTGGTCGACTCAATTCCTTGCTTGTCAAAACAACCGAGAGCTGAGATGGATTGGGTCGACTCATGGGGTTCTTGGGTCGACTCATTTCTCAACTTGCAAAAAGTACCGAGAGTTGAAATTTCTTGGGTCGACTCAGGGGTTTCTGGAGTCGACTCATGGGGAAAACTATTATGGTTTTGGCTCTTTGGGTCGACTCAACAGTGGTATGGTCGACTCATGAAAAACTTATTTTGACATTTTTGGGTTAATGCCTGTTTAGACATGGTTTATTTATTTAGGTATTGTTTGAAAAGATGTATATGAACTTGTTTAAGTACCTGAAATCCCTTAAAACAAATTAAATACAAAGTTAACCCTTTTAATGGGAGTTAACCTATTAACTAAATATCCAACAATCTTTTGAAGATTAACTAAAATAAATACGATAGATATTGCGATATTATGAATTATGATTAACTAACATATGATATGAAATCATTTAAGCGTTAATTAAAAGTCTTTAGAGCTTTGTTTAAACATTTAAAATCTATGTTTGTTATCATTAAAATCCATAATTGTTTCACTTAAAACCTTGTGACTAACACTTGTGAGTTCGTGATCCCACTCACAACAGGCTAGGAAGAGGATCTGACAAAGATTCAATTCCAATGGCCTTACAACTAACCGTCGAAGATGTGATGTCCATGGTGGAAAGCCTTCAAAAGACTGTGGTTGACATGCAAGTGCCAATGTCACACTTTGCTATCTGTGCTCCTGAACCCCAGAATCCCAATGATCCTAACCATCAATACCATGCACCTCCACCACCCCTTGTCAATCCTGACCCTTTAAACCCTCAAGTATCCAACCTAGTTCCCATGGTACTTCCACTAAACCCACAACCCCTTCTAGCTATAAAAGATCCTAACCTCAAGGTTGGCCTAGAAAAGATCGACCGCATTAAAAGTGTGCTGAGAAAGACGAAAGTGGTGGGCAACTACATGCTCAACATCAAAGGCTTATGCCTGTTTCCTGAGGCACTGCTGCCTAATAAGTTGAAGATGCCACATATGGAAAAGTTTGATGGGACTGAAAATCCCAAAGTTCACTTAAGAATGTACATATGGGCACTGAGGCCCACGAGTATAGGAGAAGACTTGTTAGGACAGCTGTTCCAATGATCTCTTACTAGGGCAGCCCTCCGCTGGTTTCTAACGCTGGAATCATAAAGGACACGTACCTGGGAAGACATAGTGAATGTCTTTGTAGCCCAATACTTCCACAATATGCAGTTGGACATCACGATAAGAGAACTAAAAACTACCCGATAGGACAACAAGGAGAGATTTTTGGTGTTCTTAAGAAGGTGGAGAGATAATGAAGGCAAGATGACCAACATGCCTTTAAAGAAAGATTAGGTCTGACAAGTGGTGGAGAACTTGCAGCCACAGTTCATGGAGCGTCTGATAATCTAACCACTAATCACCTTTGAGTAGTACGAAGCCAACATTCAGGTAGAGGACATCATGGAGACAGGAGTGCTAGACAGAGAAAAGACTAACACAGCAAGGCAGAGAAGGTTCAGGGGAACAAGCAACTAGGCTCAATCAGCCAACACCAACATAACCAAGGTAAATGCACTAAACACACAAGTACTATAGAACTCCCAACAGAACTCCTGGCCCTGTCGAGAATTTACCAACCTTGAAAGCGTCACCCTATCCCAGGTCCTAACCCGACTTATAAAAGCCAGACACATCAAGCCGCTTGACCCTACACCCCCACCAAGTCATTTACCTTTCAACTACAAGCTTGCACAATACTATGCCTACCAGAAGTGTTATGGCCATCTTACCAACAACTGCTACCGACTTTGCCATGAAGTGCATGACCTTATTGATGCCAAGAAGATCGAACCTCCTACTACACCAAAGCCAATGTTCACACCAATCCTTTTACCAAATCATGTAGTCCCACCCCCACCTAACATCAACTTCATCCAAATAGAATCGCAGTAGTTTGACCCCATTATATGGATCTTGCCAATGAGCCATCCAAGACCTACAGTTGAAATACTAGAATCAGTAAACATGCACTTCCTGCAGGGTCAGTCAAGAAAGCAGTCCAGATATGATATTGAAGTAGGTGAAGAGGAAGATAGGATAATAAACATCTCTTACATGAGTAGTAGCCTACCCCTGTTCCTCACCATGATAGAGGAAGACGAAGAAACTCGCTACAAGCAAAAAGAGAATAAAAACCTAGAAGCCTTATTCCATTTTAAAGAGATGGATTTAAATGCAATTGAAATCCTATGGTACGACCCAACAAAGCTCATAGATGACTCTGCTTGCAATTAAGATCTTGAGCAAGTGAACCCACCTACACCAAAAATCTCAGTCCCCAGAATCCCTCAACTCCAACCTTTAACCCATTCGCCTTTGTAATATCATCCCACCTACCTAAGCCTCATGTGAGCACCTTGGATGAGCATCATGTCAATATGCTAATGAAAGTATTTCAGTGATTTCCAGTGGAAGAAAAAGAACATCATCACAATTTATTTGACTACCTATAGTTGGATCAAGAAAGTATCGATAACACCTAGTACTTGTAAGATCTCAAGAAAGTAGACCACCAAACCAAAGGAGAAAGGCACTTCAAACTGCCATTTCTAGAGGAAGATAGACTGGGAAGGGAAGAAACATCAGCCGACCTAGAAAAGAAAGAATAAGAAGAATCAATTCTCAAAAAGCTGAAGAAAATGTAGGTTAACATCTCAATATGAGGCCTACTCATAGCCTCTCACAAACATCGACAATTCATGCTGAATGCACTCAAAAAAACCCATGTGTCCATAGAGACCACGCCAAAATAGTTGGTAGGAATGATAGCATCAGCCAAGATGAACAATATAGTAGCTTTCATAGACCAAGACTTGTTGCCCAGAGGGTTCAACCACAATAAGCCTCTCTGCATCACAGTAGAGTGTCTGCAGATGTGGGTACCAATGGTGCTGGTAGACAATGGCTCGGCTCTAAACGTCTGCCCATTGCATACATCGCAGTGTATGGGGTTAAAGCTAGAAGACGTTACACCATCAACTTAGAGAGTTCAGACGTATGATAATAACCACAAGAAAGTAGTAGGGATAATGACCCTCAAGCTGGAGATTTGACCCATGGCCTCAAACGTCAAATTCCAAGCCTGAGAGAGAGCAAAAGCCAAGAGGGAAGGGAAGAAGCTTAACTACTAAGGCACAACACTAACATTAACAATGAAAGGAAAATGGATCCGAGAGGGAGACACTCTGCCCTTATATAGATATCTCAAGCTATGTATGGAGCAAGAGACAAAGATTCGATACCTGAGTCTAGATATATTCTTTAACCTATACCCGCATCTGAATGATGAAGAAAAAAGTAAGAAGGAACTAGAGAAAGTGCCATTCAACTAGATTGACCTAATGGATGAATCTTTGTTAGAACTTCTCTTTGCCGACCTCACCCTCGAGGGCTCGCCAAAAGATACTGCGATGATGATGCCGGAAGACAAAGACCTCTCAAGCCTTATATGGATCATGGACATAAAAAACAAGCTTAATAACTGGAATTTTGAAAAGCTTGTTGAAATGAATGTTGAATCATCTGATTCGTCTCACGCAGAATATGATTTTGATTCCAAGTCAGAGTCCGAGTCTGAGTCTAGTGAGGATTCTAGTGAATCTTCTTTTGGTGAGTCCATTAGTGAGTCTGATGTAACGACTAAGTGATTAGTTAAACCCATGTCTCATCTTTCTGTTTCTCTTAAGTCTTTGCCTATTATCCCTACTTTCATTGGTAATAAAATAGAAAAGAATTTCTCTTACTCTGCTATGCCTGAAATAGAATACGTGGATCCCAACAATGAAGATAATGAAATAACAAAAGTTATAAAAGAAATTATTGAATTTGAAGAAGTGAGACGCGTCCAGCCCATTATAGAAGAAATCATAACAATAAATCTATGTAATGAACAAAATCCTAAACAAGTTCAAATTTGTTCCACTTTAATCTCAAAAGAGTGCAAAGAATTGATCAAATTGCTAAAAGAATACAAAAATGTTTTTGTTTAGTGATACGAGGACATGCTTGGAATAGATCTTGAAAATGTTTAGCACTGCATTCCTTTGTATCCTGACCCCAAACACATCAAGCAAAAGCTGCGTAGAGTTAAGCCTGATTGGTTGTTGAAGATAAAAGACGAGATCACCAAATAACTCAAGGTAGGATTTTTTATGGTCACTAAGTACCCCAGTGGGTAGCCAATATAGTGATAGTACACAAGAAAGATGGAAGGATCCGAGTCTGTGTGGACTTCAGAGATTTGAATAAGGCTAGTCCCAAGGAAAACTTTCTTTTACCCCATATAGATATCCTGGTCAATAACGCTGCGGGTCAAGCCCTACTTTCATTCATGAATGGTTTCTCAAGCTACAATCAAATTTTGATAGTACCAGCAGATAGACAGAAGGCTACATTCACCAAATAGTGGAGAACGTATTGCTATATAGTTATGCTATTTGGGCTTAAAAATGCTGGGATAACTTACCAGAGAGTAGTGACTACCCGCTACATGATATGATTCATAAGGAAGTCGAAGTCTACGTAGATGACATGATCATGAAATCAAATGAAAGATAAGAGCACACAGTAGTTTTGGAGAAATTCTTCGAAAGTATTAGAAAATAAAAGATGAGACTAAACCCTCAAAAGTGATGTTTAGAGTAACAGTAGGCAAATTGATAGGATTTATGATCATTCTAAGAGGGATCGAGGTAGTCCCATCAATGATTATGGCGATCCTTGAGATTCCCGTACCAAGAATAGAAAAAAGAGGTGAGAGGTTTCTTAGGACGAATCCAATACATCGCTGGTTTATCTCAAAACTGACGAGTACTTGCGGACCCCTAGTTCAAGCTACTCAAGAAAGGGATGAAGTCTGACTGGAATGAAGACTGCCAGAGGGCCTTTTTCCAAATCAAGGACTATATGCAGAATACACCCATTTTATCACCCTCTTAGGAAGGAAAAGTCATGATACTTTACTTAATAGTGATGGAGGCCTCTATGGGATGCATGCTGGCACAAGAGAGAAGTGCAGGAGTGTAGAATGCAATATACTATATGAGTAAGAACATGACAGGATATGAGCTGAATTGCACACCACTAGAAAACATGTGTTGGGCACTCGGGTGGGTTACCAAATGTCTAAGGCAATACATGTTTTCTTACTTAGTGAATTTAATGTCACGCATAGATCCCATTAAGTACTTGTTCGAGAAGCCAGGCCTGACAGGAAGAATGGCCAGGTGGTTACTACTATTCTCAAAATTCGACATCAAGTTCATCACCAAAAAATTAGTAATGGGACGAGCAGTAGCAGAGTTCTTAGCATAAAATTCTGTAAAAGGACCAGATGACATGGAATTCAAATTTTCGAACGAAGAGATAATGCAAACTAAGAACACGATATGGGAAATATACTTTGAAAGAGCAGCTAACTAGAATGGATATGGAATTGGGATACTGTTAGTCGCACCCCATGATGCTCATGTACCCATAGCCTTTAAACTGAATTTTGAGGTCATTAACAACGAAGCCGGATATGAGGCCCGCATCTCTAGAATAGAAACAACTCTAAAATTAGGATTGAGAAATAAGTTGTCATAGGAGACTCAGCCCTGGTGATTTCACAGTCAACAGAAAAATGGAAAGTCAAGGAGAAAAAGCTAAAGCAGTATCACGACAAGCTTTGAGATTTGACCTTACAGTTTGACATGATTACATTCACCCATATCCCGAGAGAGCAAAACAGATTTGCAGACGCATTAGCCACATTGGCATCCATGATAGAGATTTAAATTGGTATCAGAGTTAGACTGCTATTATTTGAGCAGAAGAGTCAGTCGGGTTACATTACAATAGCAACATTAGATGAAGAATATGAAGATCTACCATGGTACATCGATGTGAGGAATTACATTGAAAAGGGAGCCTATCCCGAGAGAATAGGTGAAAAGGACAAGAGAGCAATTCAAAAACTATCAGCTCATTTTTTTTACATAAAGAAGACCTACACAAGAGATCCTACGGTGGTATGTTACAATTATGTGTTGACAACAAACAAGGATTGAGAATAATGAAAGAAATCCATGCTGGAGTTTATGGCCCGTGCATGAATAGACACATGCTATACAATAAGATTTTAAGACAAGGGTAGTACTGGACTACTATGGAATTTGACTGCGTTGAGTTCATCATAAGATGTCACAAATGTCATATTCATGCTAACCTTGTGAACGTCCCACCGAATCAATTGTATAGTATGACCACGCCATGTATTTCTTAGTTTGGGGAATTGATGTGATTGGAAAGGTATCGCCCAAATCTTTAAATGGACACGAGTTCATCCTGGTGTCCATCGACTACTTGACCAAGTGGGTAAAAGCTGCATCATACGCTACTATGATGATAATGTTTCCTAGAACAAGAATAGCTTCCGACAAGATTGAATTAACATGAGAATCACTCAAAGTTATGTTTTTCTTTAAACCCTTCTTTGTTTCGATCGGATTTTGACAAACCTTCTTCAAAATATCATTTTCCTCTCCATCAAATTCTATTTTCAATCAAAATAACTTCAAAATATATGTTTTAAGACCTCTAGTTAGTGTTTCAAAATCTTGGGCAAGCCCTATTCATTCCAGGAACACCTCACCCTTCCGGCTCAAACGGTTTTCAATCAACCTTTTTCAAACACCTTTTTATCATGCACTGAGCCTTATTTTAAATCAAACCAACCTTTAAAAAAGTTGATTGAACATTTTATTAATAATTTCAAAGCTTGAGTAAATATTTTTTTTCCTTTAAGAACATCCAAAAATACCCCAGAAAGTCAACACAAAAAACTAGCATCTGGAGCCCCATTGGCTGGCCCGACCCTATGGGAAGTGGCCAGAAGGCCGAACCGGCCTTACATTGGAGTGTCGGCCCTACCTTTTTGACCCTTGCCCGACCTTATGGCAGTCCTGGCCTAGACAAAATCTTTTTTGATCAGAACTCTTCCTGACTGCTCCAACTGTGGCCCAGGCTTTTCTAGCTTAGTCCCACGTCAAAAAACCATGAATTTTTGTTCCCTCCTAGCTACTATATAAGGAGGTCTTCCTTTCCTCTTTCAATTCCATCCCGAAAAACTAATTTTAAGTTTGAAAAAACTAGAGAATGCATTTGTGTTCTCGAAGGATCTAACGACTTACGAGTTCTAAGATCTGCGTTTAAGGAACTTTGAATCTTCTAGTTTAAAACATTGAGCGTTCGAGTATCGAGATGATCAAAGGAGCCGTTAAAGTTCATTTGAAAGATCGTATTCTTGAGGGCACGCGGGCTAATTGGCGATCTACTGTTCGAGGTTAGTTCTTCATTTCTCCTAATTAGATTATTACTTCGTAATTAGTTTATAATTTTTAGTTTATACATGTTATAGCTATGTAGCTCTTAGTTTAGAATATTATCAACCTTCGACCTAATAGGGGCCGACATTCATGTTTTATTACTTTTAAAAATATTTTTTGAGCCGATCAAGGCTTAAATAAAATATTTTCATTATTTTTAAATCATTTTTTATGTTTTTAAAAAAAAAAAATCATTTCCATGTTTCAAGCATTTTCTCTTCCTACGTCTGTTTTTGACGCATGACCCGATAGTGGCTAAAACTCAAGTTTTTCTGTTATAAAAATTCATTTTTCATTTTAATCATGTGTTTTTATGGATCAATAACTATTTTTCAAAAAAATTCATGCATCGATCATGCACTTTTCAAACCTTTTAAACATCCGCGTGATTCATTTTTAAATTATTTTCAAAAAGTGTTGTTTTCGACACGAGGCCAACTTAGGGCTCATTTTTCACGATTTATGATTCAAAAATTATTTTTCTAATAATTACATGTTATAGGCTAATTGTCGATGATTATTTTCTAAAATTTAGTTATTTTCCAAAATTCTATCCATCTGGGCCCATTCTGAGGCCTCTCGACCCAAAAATTATATTTTTGACATTTTATATCTAAATTGCATATTTTTTTGAGAATTTTTTAAAAACGCTAATAATAAGTTGATTTATATGCTAGAATGTTTTGATTTTATTTCTTGTAAAAATATCATTGATAAACGTTTATCGCATGTTAAAGATATTGTTATGGCTTACTACTTTCTTCATGATATAATCATTGCACGTTAGACCAATATTAGGATTTATCACTTTCAAAATATAGTACCATGTTGATTAGTACAAAAAGAACATAATATCATGCAGTTTAATTCACATCTGATATTAACTGTTGAAACTAACTCGCACACGAGCACCACCCTGGTTTAACTATTAGGTAGAGGCTCGCTTGTTTGCCTGGTAGCTAGATAAGTAGATGGTAGGAACCTATGGATTATCATCGGTTATACCGACATGCGATAAACGATTATGAATATCTAGGATCCTATTCTTAGAGAGCATTTTTCCTTTTAGATCTTTTTGAATGATTGAGATGAAAGTACAGTCACATACCTCTTTTTCCTCCTAATGTCTTCCAAATGTAAGTGTACCTAGTCATTCAGTCTGTTTACACATTCATGCATTAGTTAGGTATATAGACTTAAACATGAGAATCAATGGTGATGAGTAAAGGTTAACCATGAGGTTAGGCTGAGTGGGTTCCTAACACATTTACAATCAAAACCTTAGACCCCGAACCCAATTTGTGGTGATAAAATGACTAAGCTTAACCAAATAGAGTCATTCTATAGGTTCTTGGACCTTAAAACCAAGTGGCAACTCTAGTTTATTTTAAATTTTTATTTTGAGATCTTACGAATGTGCTTTAGAATTGACAGAGGTTGTTTGATTAAGAATTGATTATCTATCTGTGAACATCATGGTTAAAATAAATAATCAATCTCATTCAAAAGGGCTTCACCTCACGTAGAGAACCTTCAGCGTTGCGAGGCGGGGAGGGGGTTTATCTCGTATAATGGGTCGCATTTCAGAAGAAAAGTTCTGGATCTATTTAGTGAATATAAGATCACTCATCACAGTTGTCAACATACTGCCCTAAGACCAATGGGGCTGTTGAGGCTATAAACAAGAATCTCAAGAACATCTTACAAAAGATGACGGATAGAAGTCGGGATTAGCTTGATAATATACCATTTTCCTTATGGGGATACCCCGTACTTCGATCCACACTTTTATAGAAGCAACTCCGTACTCACTAGCTTATATGATGGAGGCAGTCCTCCCAATTGAGATTGATGTGTCATCATTGCGAGTCAAAAGCGAGTGCAAAGTGGTTAAAGCTAAATGGATAAGAGAAAGGTATGAAGAGTTAGCATTAATGGACAAGAAGAGGCTACAAGCTCTATATAGCACCTAAGTCTATTAGAGAAGAGTGGAAAGAGCATTCAACAAGGAAGTGAACATCCGAGATTTGAAATAATGAGATCTAGTCCTAAATAAAATCCGAGCACTTGTACATGACCCTATGGGCAAGTTCAAACTGAACTAGTCAGGTCCCTACATAGTCAAAATGCCGCTCAAAGGTGAAGGAGTACGACTGATAGATCTAGACGGACAAACTAAAGAAGTATTACCCCTGAGAGAGCCCGCTAGGTAAAAAATAGCCTAAGCAAAAATTAGGGTGCGAAAAAGAAAAAAAGCCCTCTAGTTTGAAAACCCGCAAAGGCGGCCTATAAAAAATTTAGGGTATTAAAAAATGGAAGAAGAAAGCTTGCTAGGTTGAAAACTCGAAAAGGAAGCCTAGACAAAAGTTAGAGCATTAGAAGGAGAGCAAAAAACTCGAGTGAACCCTCACCGAACTATGTAAGGCTTGATTCCCATCCGGGGATACGTAGGCATCCTCATCTGGACCCGACCACCTCTCTCTTCAATATCTCAGTTTGGTCCTTTGGCCAGATAAGTGAAGTTTCTCTGATCAAATGGAAAACTCTTGGCACTCGGGACATTTAAAGAATGTTTCATTTTAGGACATTTTTCATATTCTGAGGCCCCTTTACACTAAGAGCATTTAAAGGTTCTCATTTGAAAAGATTCTACAGCTGCTCGACACTGGGAGAATTTAAGAGTTTGCTCGAAAAGGTCGGACTAAGTTCTGAACTCATATGCATTAAGGGCATTTTTTGACATTTACAAAATGATTGGATTAAGGATTTAAGGTATGTCAGGTAAGGACAGTCAAAAGGTCAAATTTTGGAAAACATGCACTAAGTCAGGACTATATGAAACATACTTTGAATACTTAGAGCATAAGACCAAATGAAATGCAAACTCAAAGGACAAAGGCAAGCAATTTAGAACTTAAGAAAGAAAATGTTCAAAATTTAAATTTATTGCTAATGAACTTTATTCGTAAATATATGGGAATGTCTCTCATTATTCAATTACATCGAAAAGAAATAAATAAGAAAATAATAAAAAGGGGACATTATGCTTTTAAGGCATAGCGGGGTAAGCGAGTAATAAAAAAGAAAAAGATCTTGTTCGATAGAGAGAAGAGCCCTTTCCATATGTTGTCGTCTCTTAGATCCTTGGAGTCATAACAATTTGGGTCAATAGACTTTATGTCTTCATCAGGATCAAAAAACTCAAATTTTGAATCTTCCTCATAATCCTCTTCAGGATCATATTCATCGCTGGTCTCATCCTTCATATCTCCCGTAGGTTCACTTGATGAATCATCTATCGGATATATAAAATCTTAGGTTCTCCAAGAAAGCCAATAAATCACAAAAAAAGGACTCAACATATTCAATGCTCGGCATATTAAAAGGCCTAAAGATCCATTGGCACCTCCTAAACTGATGCCTAATACGAGTCAAAAAGTAGTGAGTCACAGATTGCAACCTAATGACGACTACTATAGTAGGATACAACAAATTGTAGATCATGGACTTGTCCCCAAAGTATGCAATCCACCAGTTCAGTTCGCGAGCATCAACAAGCCACTTGGTCTAGTCTTCACAAGTATGAAAAGGGATATAGTAGGTTCCCCCATCTCTGCTCTCTCTTTTAGTGG
Organism: Aequorea victoria; assembly: GCA_032361285.1. Lineage (NCBI taxonomy): Eukaryota > Metazoa > Cnidaria > Hydrozoa > Leptothecata > Aequoreidae > Aequorea > Aequorea victoria. The sequence goes on along the minus strand of JAUTBS010099718.1, from coordinate 1,395 downwards.
ATGAAATGAGGGGTTGGGTCCCTACTGGGGAAGCCCTTTTGGTTGTTGAGGTAGGTACATTGTTGTTTCTTGTCAAGCCATGACATTCATAAATAAATGATCAATTCTTGATTACACGACACCCGTTAATTCAATTACAGTTGTAATAACCTTGAAATGAAAGTTTGGTACAAATCGGAGTTGTCACTTGGTTTTAAGGTCCAAGAACCTATGTGTGAGTCTCATGGATAAGGTTTAGTCCTTCATCACCACATATTGGGTTCGGGAGTTAAGGTACCAAGTAGAAAGGTGTTAGGCACCCACTCAGGCAATCTTATGGTTAGTCTCTATTTGTCACTATCGATTCTTGAGTCTTAATTCATTTACCTAACTAATGCATGAATGCTAAATGATATGACTAGATAGGCTCACGTTGAAAAGCATTTTAGAACAAACAAGAGGGTCATGGCCATAGTTTCTTCTCAAGTATGCAGAAAGTGTAAAAATAAAGCACAATATCTATAAATAGGATCCTAGAGATTCATAACCATTTATCACCTTTGGGATAACTGAAAACAATCATTAGGTTCCTATCGACACTATTTACCAAATGACTAAAATATCAATCATTCAAGTGACCTACAAGTTCAACCAGAATGGTCCCCATGTGGGAGTTCATTTCAGCATTCTAATGCTTACACTAAACGGGGAACCTAATCTCATAATACTACATTCTTTTGTGCACTAAATTGCATTTTACTAGGTTAAATGCGTGATGAATCCTAACATGGCGTCTATCATGATGTTTATGAAAAACTAATGTTCTAATATAAAAAAAGTTTTTTGGATGTCATTTTTGAAAAAAATCTTGAAAAAACAATCACTTTCAACATATAATGTCGAAAAGGTAGTTTTTGGACCCGGGATAACTAGGAATAAGCCCGAATGGGTCGATTTTGAAAATTAGCTAAATTTTAGGATTTTTTATAAAAAAGGTGATCTAACATTTTAAGGCCCATAAACATTGAAAAAAAAATGGTTTTTGGTTTATGAAATAAGCAAACAAGTCCTACACAGGTCTCGCGTTAAAAAGGAACATCGTGGAAATGAATCGGGCAATGATCGAGACAGCTCAAGATTCCATGACTCATGCGTGAATTTCACCAAAAAATATTTTGGATTCATAAAAACACGTGATGGATAGGATAAACGGGGAATTCATGATAGAAAAACGTGAGATTTGACTGAAAATTGATAATGGGCCAAAAACGGACGTGATATGGGCTTGAATGTACACATTTAAGCCCCTTAACTTATGTTTTGTATCCTCATTTTATCCATTTAATAAGTATTTTAGTGTGTTTCGTGTGCAGGAGTGGAAAGTCGGTCATGTGACGACAAACGAGCTAAAAGAGC
>JAUTBS010099607.1:0-12892 GCA_032361285.1 Aequorea victoria | reverse complement strand
TAAACAAGGATGATGTTGATGCTGGACTCGACTGCTTCAAGGGATCCCGCATAAAGACCTCTAGGACATGCATTTTATATTTATATCTTGCTTCCGCATTCAAAGAGATAATTAATTCATTTATGCTTTCGCATTTGAATAAAAATTAAAAGGATTATCTATGAGCTGTTGAGACAGTATGATGAAATTATAGGGCAATTTAACCCACATTTATGAAATTGGATATTAAATTGTTAAATCTATTGTAATTAATATTGTATTAGCATAATATAGCTAATAATTGATTAAGGTTTCCTTGGATTAGTTGAGCTAAGGCCCTTAATCCATGGCCGGTCACCTTTCCAAAAATTTGGGGTGTGACAATAGTCCTTGGGTGTGGGCTCGTATCCCATACCAAAAGTATGGCTATTGTCCTAAATGTCTATCGGTTCAATTCTACCTTGTTGACTTTTTCAAGCCCTAGGCTTAGGAAGTACGACATTTTGCCCCATCATCGTAACCGCCTGAGGTTTTATGTATCGCTGCTCTCCAGCTATTAAAATCTGAATAGTTGTGGATTCATCAAATTCAAAACCACTCAGGGTGACATGTTCCTCCCCGTGCTGTATTTCAAGAAAAGGGTGTCATCAATGGCAGGTGATTGGATGCTTGATTCAGAAAAAATAGTCATGACAGCCCCATCCCTTATCATTTTGACCTTTGGATGGAGCGTGGATGAAACTTCTTGTACATTGGGGTTATGGAACCAAGGTCTTCCTAACAACAGATTAAAAGAGGTTGGCACATCCAGCACGTGAAATTCTATCTCACTTTTGGTGGGTCCTGTGATAATAGCGAACTTGACTACCCCCAGCATGTTTCTGCGAGTATTATCATAGGCTCGTACCCCAGGGTAGTTGGCGGGAAGTCCTGTTCCTTTAACCCGAGACAGTGCGCTATTTTGAGTGGGCAGGCATTCAGTGCTGGCCCATTATCGACCAAAACCATAGGTATCCATTTCCCAAGGCACTTAACTATTATATGGAGGGGATTGTTGTGTAGAGGTCCTTCAGTGGGTAGATCATTCTCAGTGAAAGCAATAACATTATTCAGCCAGGTAAGAGCAATCATTCCTACCAGCTGCTCAGGAGTAGTGTCAATAGAGATGTCAGTTTTACTTAGAGCCCTCGGCACAACTTACCTGTGTTTATGGGATGCCATTTGTAGCCCCTAAATACTCAGGTTAGCCTGAATTTTCTTAAGCTATTTTAGTACAACATTATCTTCTTCTCTAGCTTCCACTGTAGGCTGGCTGGCTTCATTTTTGTCCAGGTAAGCGGGTTTAAAGTGCCTTCCACTCTTGGTCCAATGCTTTACCTCTTCTTTGGGGTCCCACAGACCACCCCATAGATCTGCACCAGTGTTTACCTCAGATAGGTCTAATCCTTCTGATCTCCACTAGTCGTCTTCTGCTACTTTCTCTTTTCCTTTATCGATTGTTGGGTGGTCTGTGTCGATTTCTAGATTTTCTTTCAGGGTCGAGTCCCGTTCTTTTCTTTCCTTTGCTTCTTGGTGGTTTATTCTCTCACCACCCATAGTTCTTCCTCTTTCCAACTGTCATCAGAGCCTGAGTATTCCCAAATATCACTATCGAGAATGAAAAGGTCTAGGATACCTTTTCTTTCTTCAGACGTGATATTTAGGTCGGCATTCTATGTGCCTACACTCCTATTCTTATCCTTGGTAGTTTTAATATTCGTGGACCTAATTTCTGCCACACTTTTGGCTTTCCTGCTCTCATCTTCTCTTCCCGGCTTGTTTGACTATCGGCCTTTCTCAGACCCAGTTTGAGTCTGACTGTCAGATTTTTTCTCGAGTCTTGATTCCGAGTGTTTCCCTGATCATGTTCCTCCTCCTGTTCCTGATCCCGTTCCTGATCCTCTAATCTATGGAATCCTCTCTGGTTTCTTTTTGGGGTCGCTTGTGTCTTCATGTTCTGTACTATCTTCTGGTTAGGTGCAAGAGGTAGAAAGGTCATCATCATCAGGGTTGTTCCAACCCCCATTCCTTCTAACTGATTGACTGTGCCTTCATTCTCTGACTCGTCCGAAGAGAGCCAATGCTGATATCTATATCCGGATTGTAAAAGGTGAACTCCACGTGCACCTCTTCATTTGCAAGCATGCTGTCCCACTCTTCTAGCATTTCCTTTGCGTACTTTAATTCTACTAGATCATTCTCCTCTACATATAGAGTCCCCTCTGTATCCAAAGAGCATAGAGAATTCTCTTTTGGGAGAGGTGGACTTAGTCTGACAGCCTCTTCCGGGCAGATGTAGACACTGGGATCATAGCAGGATAAAGCTATATAGACATAATTTAGATTTTGAGGGGGTGGGTTCATGTGATTCGGCAGCGAATTGGTGGTAACATTAGGCTTGACCGCCATTAGGGGTGGGATCACCTTGTTGTCGATTAAGTCTTGAATCGTGTGCCGAAGCTTTATGCAATTGTTGATGGCATGCCTAGGACCCTAATGGTAGGCACAGTACAATCCAGGATTAAATCTGATTGAAAGTGGATCGGGAAAAAGGCATTAGATCGAGGGGCTTTAGATGCCCTTTCTCCATCAACCTTGTAAATAACATAGACAGTGGTCACCCAGCTGGGTGAATACCCTCCGGGGAGGTATGGGTGGAAAAGATGGTCCAGCCTGCTCTGGTTGAGGATTAAGATGGTTGACGTCTGCCGCTCTTGGCATGTTATTATAGGGCGGGTTATGGTTGGCTTGGTTGGATGGATAGTTATTCTAGTAGGGCCTTCAGGGCTTTTGGCTCGGGATGGCCTCTATTTTCTCAATCTCTCCCGTTTGGAGGGCATCCTCAATATGGATTCTCATATCAAATAGTTGCTCAAAGGTCATGAGCGGCTAAGTGATGAGGTACTTTCTTAACTGGGGTTACAAGTTCTTCAGTACCGTCTAGAGTTCCTTTTCTGTAGGTCGGTTGGTTATCTTCATTGATTTACCCCTCCTGCGGGTCAAAAAGTCTACAAAAGTTTTCCAGACGTTCTATTTGGTGGTCTCCAGCTCCCTTGCTATTACATCTAGATGAACATTGTAATTGTACTATCCAACAAATGCAGTAGCAATATCCTCTCAAGTTCTGGTTCTGGTGGCTTCTAAGAATAGAAATTATCGTTGAGCAGTCTCTTAGAGGGACCTTTTGAATATCTATGCTTTTAACTGGTCATCGATACCCATAGGAGATAAGGTATCGACGTACATCCGTAGCTAAATCTGGGGATCACCGGTACCATCAAATTTTTCCATGTCGGGCTATTTAAGCTTATCGGGCAGCTTAGCATCGGGAAAGAGGCAAAAACATCCAATGTCAATCATATAATCGTCTATCCCTTTGGACTTCCTCAATACTTTTTCTAACCTATCAATTTATCAGAGAGCAGGGCCTCTTGAGCTAAGGCAGGATCTATTGCAGCAGTAGCGGGTCTATCCCTTGGATGATCTGCACCATACTGATCTTCTTCCCAAATAGGGTTATTCACTACCCCATCCTATAGAATTATCAGAACCTGATTAACATGAAAGGCTTGGATTTCTACCTGAGCCTGGGCCTGAGTTTGATTCTGGAGCGTGAGGGTCATGCCCTCAAGAGCTCGCTGCATTTTCGACAGAGTTTGGATCAACGCAACACTAGTATCATCATCTCCTTCCATTGCTGTATTTTCTAGATCAAAATCTTATCTTTTAAGTCATCCACTTGGCAATTGGGTCCAGACAGGCATGACGTCAAAGTTCGATGGTGCAATGATAAGGCCTGATAGATAGAAGAGAGACAGAAACGAATCAGATCGTAATGCAAGGCGATTAAGGCTTGTGACGACCTCATGGAAAGAGCAAATCGGGATTAACATAGCTATGACAAAAAACAAGGTGGGTGACCAATACCCAGTTATTGAGCATGTAAAACCCCGAATGAGAACAAAAGAGTGCGGGTGATGAAACCCACCTTAGCCGTAAAAAAAGCGTTAGGCCGCAGCTCGAGGACAAAGTAACACAGGATTTTCTTGAGAAATCCTAAGCGAGAGAAACAAAGATGCGGGTGGTAAATCATGACTTTAAACGGAAAAGGGGAACGCCGAGATTCTGGATCTCTAGGTCCAAGAGGAGGGTGCGGGAAAAACCCAACATAGAAAAATATTGAGATATCTAATGGTTTAATGCCTCGATATTTACTCAAAAAATCATAGAGAGAGAAAAGAAAAGGGTGCGAGAGAAGCCTGGCTTATCCATCGAGATTTGCGTCTCTACGGAAAGAAGAAAATGAAAGGGTACGGAAGGAGTCTGGTTAATCCGTCGAGATTTGCATCTCTACGACAAGAAGAAAAACAAAGGGTACAGGAGGACCCTGACTTATCCGTCGAGATTCTGGATCTCGAGCTGCAAAAAGGGTGCGGGAGAAGCCCAAGTTATCTGTCAAAATTTGCATCTCTACGCCAAGAAGAAAAAGAAAGGGTGCGGGAGGAGCCCGGCTTATTCATTGAGATTTGCATCTCTACGGTAAGAAGAAAAAGAAAGGGTGCGGGAGGAGCCCAACTTATCCGTCAAAATTATGGATCTCGAACGGCAAAGGGTGGGAGCACAGCTCGACTTATCCGTCGAGATTCTGAATCTCGAGCGACAAAGAATGCGAGCACAACTCGGCTTATCCATTGAGATTATAGATCTCAAGCGGCAAAGGGAGGACCATCATCGAGAAGCATCGAGCCACAACTCGATGATAAAGAAACTCGAGATTTTTTTGGAAAATCCCGGGTGAGAGAAACAAGGAGGAAGAGTGCATGACCTAGCTAGGAACTAAGAAATAGGCTGGGCCCAGGCCCAACAACCACGATACTTGGGATGACCAACGGAGGATCCCGAAGAAAAAAGAAAGAGGCACGGGTTGATGAAACCCAACTCTAACAAGAAGAAAAGAGGTCAGACTAACAGTCCAGTGACTACAAGGTTCGGGACAACCTCAGAGGGTCTTGAAAAAAGAAAGGGCCATGAATTGATGAGGCTCGACCATAAACGAAAAAAAGAGGAGTTGGGCTCAAAGCCCGACGACTACAAGGTTCAGGACAATCTCGGAGGGTCCCGAGAAAAGAAAAAGGCCCGGGTTATTGAGGCCTGGCCCTAAATGAGAAAAAAAAGAAATCGGCCTCAAAGCCCAATGACTACAAGGTTCGAGACAACCTTATAGGGTCCCGGGAAAGATAAAGAGGCATGGGTTGATGAAGCCCGACTCAAAAAAAAATACAAAGGTTGGGCAGCAACCCAACGACTTCAAACCTCGGGACAACCTGAGAGGGTCCCAGGAAAGAGAAAGAAGCACGAGTTGATGAAACCTGGCTCAAAAGAAAGAAGAGAAGTCAGACTCAAAGTTCAACAACAATGAACCTTGGGACAACCTCGGAAGGTCCCGGGAAAGAGAAAGAGGCACAGGTTAATGAAACTCGACTCGAAAGAAAGGACAAATGTTGGGCAGCAGCCCAACGTTCTCAAACCTCGGGATGACTTTGGAGACCGCGAATTAAAAAGAAACTTGGGTTGATGAAATCCAGCTCAAAACAAAAGATGAAGCTGGGCATGTAGCCCAACGACGTTAAATTTTGGGATGACCAACGGGGCATCCCAGAAAAGAGAGAGATGCACGAGTTGATGAAACCCGACTCTAAAAGAAAAGACAAGAGTTACTCTAATCAATCAAAAGTATACATAAAAGAAAAACACATAACCTAAAAGGGTGTTTATCCTAAGGGGAAAGTTCTAAGCGGACTAAATGAAATAAAAAGAGGCTGGGTAGTCCAGTAATTGGGTACCTTCTAAATAGAGTCAAGAATATACCTCTCCGATCAAGTAGTACCTGGTCAGGTCAAACAGTACACAATAACCCTTTTTGCCATATCCATAGGGGCATATAGCCAGAAAGCTTGCCTGCTTCCCCCACATAACCCCGAGACAGTAAACCGTCGAGGTAAAGGGTAGGCAAGCATTGGAGTTGCCACTTGAGTTTTAATAAAAAATTAAAAAAATAAAACTTTCAAAGAACTAGTCCGTCGTTCTCAGAGATAATAGTTCGGGAGCTAGGGTATGAAAGGGAAATGTATTATGCCCCCCTCTCGCCCGATATGAAGATTGGCCTCTAATTAATTATTTCTTTTGTTCTTGTCTTAAATTTATTAAAAATAACATGTACAGAATAAGGATTGAAGAGAGATAATGCAAAGTCAAGCAAGAAAATAAAATCTATCCTAAAACTAAGGTTTTCTAAGCATACTTACACTTTTGCATGTCAAATGGGGGAATGGAAACATATCAGTACAATTATACATAGAAGAGCCATGCTATTAAATATAAAAAGATGCAAAAACTTACTAAAAAGCCACTGATTTTTACAGAGGTGGTGCACGCCACCTCTCAACCTGGCGCGAGCCACGTAGACATGGCGCACGCCACTTTTGGACACTCTGAAATTGGCGCGCATCACTATAGCAGAATGAGCTCGACACTGGGAGGACCAAAAGAGGCTACAGTATTAAAAAAATAGTGTGCTGGTGTGAAAAAATGTTTTTATACAAGAAAAAGAAGAAAACATGGTAATTCATAAAGGATTTTCAACACATAGTTTAAATCCTACGTTTCATGCATTTTTCTTTTTTGCTAGTTAAATGGGGGTGGGGTGGCCAGGGTTTGAACCCTGATTGGGTAAGTGGGGCTGAGCAAGCTCTGCCATTGAGCTGCTATCCACACTTCGTTTCATGCAATTTCTATGTACTTAAAAAGCTAAAATGCGACTTACCTTGCTTTTCTAAGAAGAAAGAAAATATACTTAAACATAAAATGAAAACAGAGCTGGAGAGAATGAGGCTAACGACCTCTTTCTCAACTTTTACAGAATAGAAAGAAACTAAGATAAAAATGAAGGTTGAAATGAAGGCTTTCTGTATATCTCGAATGAAGAAAGAAGTTTCAAGCTATCTGGTAGCTCCCTCAAAAGCGGCGCGTCCTATTTTGGGAAGCCCTCTATGCAACCTTTGAGTCCTCAGAACCGGTCCGGTGTATAGGTTTCTGGTGTTAATTAGTTCAATTTTTGTCCAATTTGATGTCAAATCCCGAATCCAGCAGAACTTTGATAGTTATTTATTTTGGGTTTACGATCCAGTAGAGTTTTGACTCTCTTATCTCTAGGATCCTGAATCAGTGGGGTAGGGGTCCTATTTATAGGTTTTGGGCAAGAAAGCTGCCAAAAGGGTAGAAACTTCTCCTCAAGGTGGTGCACGTCAGGTTGAGGTGACTTAGGGCACCTTGCCTTGGCGTGACCAGGAGCACAAAAAATGAGTGGTGTGTGCTAGGTTAGAGAGAAGTGGCTTCAGGCTTTTGGAGGGAGGTGGCGTGCGCCACTTGAAGGTGGCACGCGCCTGGTTAAGAAGCTGCATTGAAGAGTATTTTGGGTGTTTTACAGTATTTTGGGGTATTCCTTGGACTCTCGGATTTGCGTAAAGTTTCTTTTGAAGTGGATTACGCATGCACTCATCATCGAAAGCAAACCAGATAAGCCTATGCGCTGGTTAGTCAAAATTGAGGTATCTACGGGTCACAGAATAGAACCCATACATAAACCCTAATTCAAGAATGAACAAGACCTTCTTGATTTGTAAGCCTGAATGAGCTAAGTTATGAGACCCATGTAGAACATGAATAAAATGATGAATATGGCATGTAAAAATAATCATATGTTAAGTAGGAATAATTATTGCATTGGTAAGAGAATAGAAAAAAGATAGAAGTAACAAACCTCATGAAAAAATAAAAAAATGTGGCTTAAAGGTCTCATCTTGGATATTTCGTGGTACCCAAACACACACTAAATAAAAATATATTTTGGACAATGTTAATTTGTATTTTCATGAGCATGTATGAATTTTGGTTAAATCAAAAAATATATTTAAGAATCCCTATGCAATTTTTGAGCATTCTGCGTCTGAATCGCAGAAAATGGTCTACTTTGAGGAAATTTAGTAAATTCCAGAAAACTTCCCTAGAGATGAACTATATATGGAAATAAAGGTTTATAGGTCTAGTTTCACCCAAAATTTATAAACCTCATTCTTATTGGATGGATTTTGAGAAAAGAGAATTCTCCCAAAGAGGTCTATTTTCGGACAGTCTGGATCCAACGATTTGTTAGAGCCTCTTTTGGTGAATTTGGGGTTTCAGTTTCTTCATACAAAACCTAGCTAGCACCCTAATATATCCATTTTAATATTTCCAAAATATTTCATGATGGTTTGATAGTTTTAAATGAATTTACAAGTGGTGAGACAGAATTTGGAAATGCAGAGGAATAAGTTTTAAGAAGGCTTTATGCAAATCTCTCTACCTAAACACAAGTTAGGGACCTTGGAGACCATGAGAATACAAAGAGTGATTAAAAATGATATATTTAAAAGAAAAAATATCTCACTTTCATAACCCCACATGCATGTATTAGTTACCTTTATTCACAAAGTTAAGCTTCGATCGTATTCATGTGCTAGAAACCAGAGGTCCGGAGTGAACTGGAGGAAGTGGCTCAAGCGAGAGCACTTTTGAGATGGGTTTCCTTTTATCGCTAGCTTTGTATTATGAATGTGTAAATGGTTAAATTCTTTATGTTCTCATGCTATATGATTTTATGAAAATGATGTTGTTTTGGCTTACGAAAGAAAGTTATGTTTGTGGATTCTTATTTTATGAAATGATCTTTGATTAAATTTTTGAAACATAAATAGAAGCTTGGATGCTTGATTAAAAATACAAAATTTGTATCATGATAACCTTGATATTACATGGCCTGGTCATGTGATTGGTATACTACACAAAGATTTTGTGGGTATATGTCATGTTATTATGTATGTATATCGTGGATAAGCCACGGATGACTGAGTTAGCTCTACCACTGAGCATTGTTAAGTGCTCCGATAAATAATCTTTAGCCCTGTCTAGTGAGTAGGTAGGATATTTGGGGACACAGTACTGCAACAACTCCTAGTTGAGAGGTAATACAATTCTTGGCTATGATATAGTTTTATGGCTGAAAATGATGAAATCATCGTATATCTCTTTAAAAGATAAATGATGTTTGATAAACCCTTTAGTAGGAGGAGTTTATTTGCAGAAAGTTGAGAACTTGAAATCTTTTAAGTTGAAAGCGTATTCTTTGTGAAATGTTATCCCTTTTTTTTTTCAAGTGATGGATTATTTTTCTTTTCATTGTACAATTTATAATGTCATTGGTAGTGATTGGTGAGCATGTGAATTTGTAGCTCACCCCCACACAGATTGACTTTCTGATAGGTTCTTGGCGTCCGGGTGAGTCCAGTTCAGTCCACTGTGATCTTAGGCTATTCATCAGGTTTCGTGCCCGATACTCGGGGCGGGGCTTGACACTACAGCTACAAGGTGATGATGTTTGGCCTTAAGAAATAGTGAATCTCATGTTCAAACATCAAATCGGTCGAAATGTCTAGGTCTGTGTCGATGATATGCTGACCAATAGTAGGAAAGCTAGTGATCATCTCGCTTACCACATAGTGTTTTTTTAGGTATTACACTAGTATAATATGAAATTAAATCTACTAAGTGTGTGTTTGGTGTGTCACGAGGAAAACTCATTCGCTTTATGGTAAGCCAAAGGGGCATTGAGGCAAACCCAAAAAAAACCCAGAGTAGTTATGGAGATGCAATCCCCCAAAACTGTTAAAGAAGTTCAAAGGCTGACTGGCCGAGTAGCAGCCTTGAATTGGTTCATTTCAAAAGTGACCAACTGATGCATGCCTTTCTTTAAAGTACTCAAGAAGGATTTTCCCTGGACTAGAGATTGCAAATAGGTGCTTGCTGACCTGAAGACTTATATTGTAATATTTTGTATTTTACTAAGAAAATATTAAAAGATAATTAATCCGGTGTAAGGCCAATGAGAGGCTTTGTTTGGATTATGAACGAGGTGAAGGATGAGATTAATAATAGAAATATACAAAGGGCCCAATTAATTTATTAATTGGAATATTGATAAGGACTGATTCTTAAATCATAAGTAAAGAAGGACTTAAATGCATTTTTGTGCAAAGATATTTTAATCTAATATTAGGATGTTTTTGGAGGGCTAGGATGGATTGTTGGAATGTTCACAAGAGGAAGTGGGTGTAGGGGATTAAACCCCAAATGTCAGTCCCATCTCACCTGATGCAACGTCTTATCTGATGGGGAGTGTCTCAGTGTTGTTGCTACCGAAATGTTAGCGTTCTTGTGAGAGATGGAGAAAAACAGAGAAGAAGGGTTGAGGAGATTCATGAAGGAAAGAAGATGCAGATGTGGAGAGTGAGGAGAACCCTCACACTAGTTTTGAGAGTGGGAAAGAAGAGGAGTAAGAGGTCTATGGAGCCATGGAAGATGTCCCAACGACTTCGCAGGTGGATTTCGGGTGCTGAAGAACTGGTGAGAAGAAATCGATGGACGAAGGAGCTCGATCTATGATCTTCCTTGAAAGGTAAAGTTCTGATCTCTTCTTGGTTGGGGAAGGAAAACCCCTTGTTGTATTTTGAGTTGGTAGTTCATGCATCTAGATGGATTTTCTTATATCCATCTTAGAGTTCATCAATGGAGGAAAATATGGAGTTTAAAGTGTTAATAATTTTAATAGATGACGTTTTAAAGGTTTTAGAGTTATTTATATTTGGGGGTTGAGGGAGGAAGAGGATGGTTGTGGTGTACCCTAAGAGTATTGGACCTAAAAATACATTTTCCCCCAAACCGAGCCTTAGAACAGACTGCCAGAAAATAGAGTACCATTTATGTGTGAGCGTGAGTCGACCCAAGCATGATAGGTGTCGACTCAACCAAGTTTAGCTCTCGGGAGTTGTAATAGGCGAGAGATTGAGTCGACCCAAGTTGCATGAGTGTCGACTCAACCCTAGGCCCTGCATGTGAGTCGACCCAAGAGTTGGTGGGTGTTGACTCAGGTGGTTTTTGCTCTCGGTAGTTTTGACAGGCGGAGAGTTGATTCGACCTAAGTGGTGTATGTCTCGACCCAGGTTGGCGCCCAGCACGCGCATGAGTTGAGGCATGTCGACCCTTGCCTCGACCCAAGCCTTGTTTCTATGCCGTTGAGTCGACCCAAGTGTGGGGTGTGTCGACTCAACCCCTGCCAGCGTGCGTGAGTCGAGTTGTCTCAGCCCTGGCATCGACACAAACCTAGTGAGTCGACTAGTTGAGGGTCTGAGTCGACTCAAATGAGGAAAAATATTTCTGTTCCAGCAGTGCTTTGGGGTGTTTGTGGACCCTTTTAGCCATAGGTTTCTTCATGAAAGTTATAGATTATGGCCCTATCTAACTCCTGAAACCTTAACAGAATTGTTTATAAAGGTTTAAGATGATAATATGGGTTTATTAGGTGTTGTAAGAGGGGAGACCTTTAATAAATAAAAGATGTGGTGTTCCTAGTGGAACGGTGGGTCGTAGGATAATCATGGGGTCTAAGAAATAGGATCCTAGGATGCATACGAGTTATGAGTTGATACTCATTCATGAGTTATGTTGTGATCTAGGTCTCGGATGATGACCGTGGACGGTGGAGCGACGACTCCAGTTTTATGAGGTGGTTCTTATGATGCAGATATCAGGTGAGAGTGACTAGCTTATTCATAATGATTAGCATATTGTGAAGTGCTTTATATACATCTGTGGGTATATTTTCTTGTATGCATGGTGCTATGCATTTCTCATATTTAACAAGGACTTTTGTATGAAATATATTATGAGCATGTGTGGCTCGGGTTGATAAAATGTATTATATTTTCTTCTTTCTTATAAAGAGTGTGAGCATGCATTGCTTGTATGGTGAAAAAGTAGTTTCTCTTATAAAGATGTGAGCATGAGTTGGTTGCATGTGTGTGGAGATATTTTCTATATCAATGTACTATTTTTTCAGAAAGTGGCAAGTTAAGGCGGGTAACCATCCCGTGCCCAAAGTTTGATAAGGGCATAATAGCCATAGTGGCATTACCCATAATGGGTGTGTGGTGGCTTGTCCACATGTGTGGCCTTTTAAGGCATTATCCCAATTGGGGATTACCCGAGTTGCGGGTGGAGATGCGCCTACCACTGATGACATAACAAGTGGCCCTCCTACACGTCACTCAAAAATAAAAGTGTTGTAGTGAGATAACGGTACTGTAAGAACTCTTGATTGTGAGATTAAATGATTACTTGGCCACTAGATGACGTGTTGTATGCGGGTGTACTAGTGAGCATGTATGTATTGCTATTAAGCATTTACATGTTTGGCTATTAAGCCTTGAGTTTAGTAATATTATAATAATGTTTTTCTAAACGAGTTATGGGCCATAGGGCCGGTTAAAGCTTTTAAGCTATGTTGGGTCGTTCGGCCGGTTGTAGTCGTGTGTGTATGTATGTTTAATCATGAACATAAGTTGGGCCGTAGGGTCAGGTTTGAAAGGCTTTTACATTATGAATGTTTGGCCGTAGGACTATGTGTGTTGAAAAGATTTATAAAGCATGTTTAAATCTTTTGGGTGGTCGTTGGACCGCGTGTAAAAGTATAAGGGTTTTTGATAAACCATATGTGTTGGCTAGTGAGCCGAATCATGAGTGTGTTTTCTCATGCATGGGTTGTTTAAACTAAAATGTTGTTTCTATATGAAAACCTGCATGCCTATACCCTACTGTTGTATACTCTTGATTATGATACTAAGTCTACTTTCCTGTAACCTTTGTGATTCCAGATTACAGGTTGAGGTAGATGTTGGTCTATAGTGCCAGGTGGAGGATCCGTTGCGTGATGAAGACCTTA